>JAJJLU010003504.1:0-67315 GCA_023807065.1 Isotricha intestinalis
CAGATGAAAAAACAATTAATGAAATGGCAAATGTATTATATCAAGCAAATCAAAATTTGAAGGGAATGAGTTTTTATCAAAATTCTTATTGTGAAGGTTTTTTCCAAAATTTAAACGAACAAATAATAAGATCTGAAAAATATAAAAATAAAGATTATATAGAACGTTTACATGATTCATTTGTTAAATTTGATAGATTGTTTAAATTAGATATTAAAAAAGGTACTTCACAAAATAAAAAAGAATTTCAAGAAAAGAGAAATGAGTTAAAAACTTCTATAGGAAAAATTTGCAATGAAAATTATTTTGATGATCCACTTTTAAATGTTTTTTATGAAACTAAAAGAAATATTTTATCTTATCTTGAAAATAAAAAAAGTGAAATCAAAGAATTATTAGAAAAGAAAAAAAACATTAATAATGTGGAAAAAGAAATAAATGAAAAAATTGGAAATGAATTAGAAGCATTTAAAACAAAATTTAATGCAGCTTTTAAAGAATTTATTGATAATGTTGAAACATGTTTTTCTAAAGTAACAAATATTTTAAATGAATTGTATAAGAAATCAGATACAATTATAAGTTTAAAATATGCAAAAGATAAAGAAGATTTAATCAAAAATGATTATAATTCACTTAAAACTAATTTCGTCCAAGAAATTGAATCCACTAATCAAAATACTTTTTTTGAAAATTTTATTGGTTTTTTTAAAAATATGTTCATTAAAATATTTGGAAGCAAAGATAAAGAAGTAAATGATAAAATTGATGGAATAAAAAAATCTTTTTTTGAAAAATTTGATGAAAAAAAAAGAATATTTAGATTAAAATTATATGAACTAAAAGACAAAATAAAAGATGAATTTTATGAAATTTTATCATTGGCTTTTTCTGATTTAAGTAAAATAGAACTTCAAGATTGGGAAGAATCTAAAAAAGAATATTATAAAGCAAAAAATTTATTGTTACCAAATGAAAGTAAGAATGAAGAAAACAAAGAAGAAACAAAAGAAGAAGAATCAAAAGAAGAAACAAAAGAAGAAGAAACAAAAAAAGAAGAAACAAAAAAAGAATAAAAAAAGAAGATAGAATAGTTTATTATTCTTGAAATATTTTTCTCTTTGCTTTATTAAAAAATATTTTAAATAAATATAAATTTAAATTATTATTAAAAAAATTTTATAATAAATAAAAAAGAAAGGAAAATAATAATGTTTTTAATATGTTTTAATAAAGTTTCTTCAACATTTAAATATACTCTTTAAAAAATAAATAAACTTAAACTAATCAAAATATATAAAAAAATTGTGTTTCATAAAATAAAATATATATAAAAAGAATAATAAAACTTTTTATTCAAGCCACAGAATCGACAAATAATTCATTATAATTTGTAGAATTAAACTGATTATTATTACCATATTTAATAGGAGTATTTAATATATTTGCAATTTTATATTCAGTGACTTCATCATGAGTTTTAAAAATAGATTTTTTATGAGGAGAAAGAATATTATATTTAACAGAAGTTAAATTACAATAAGTTAATCTAGGAGGTTTAATAGGAATTAAATTTGAATTTTTTTCATTTTTTTTATCTTTCTTCAATAAATTAGAATCACTATTATAATTTTTATTTTCATTATTATTATATCTATTATTTTCAATATTATTTTTATCTTCATAATTATTTAAAAATAAAGGACCATTAATATTTCCTTCATAATTATCATTTCCATTTTTATTATTTGTTATATAAGGAGAAGGTGTTGTTCTTAATTTTCTTTCTCCTTTTCCCATTGAATTTTTTAAATGATATATTTTTCTTTTATTAAATAAATTTTCACTTTTTTTTAAATTTCTCTTTGAAAAAGAAAAAAATGGATAACCAAAAGGACGAAAGTTATCTTTTCTTGTTGTTTTAGATAATATTTCATCTAAAGTTATTGTTCCTTCTGTTTCTTTATTTATAATATATTTTACTTTTTCTGTTAGTAATTCTTGGTTGTTTAAATTATTTGAAAAAGCTAAATTTGGACTTGTTAAATTATAATTTGAATTAAATGTATTTCTTGAATTATTTTGATTTAAATTTCTTTTTATTTCATAATATTTTGTTTTGTTTGGAGAACAATTTATTGAAAATTTATATTTTATTGGATTTGTTAAAATTCCTCTGTTTTTCAAATCTGTTGATTTTGAATGAAGTTTAAACATTTTTTTATTTTTATTTCAGTTATTTTATTTTTATTTTTTTTATATTTTTATAGTATTTTGAAAAAATTAATATGTTTCATTATTTACTTATTTTGTTTTTATTTCAAATAAGTTTTAAAAAAAAATTTAAAAAAATTTTTTTTAAACATAAATTTATTTAATTATTAAGGAAATATATTTTTTATGGTTTTATTTTTTTGTTTAATTAATATATTTCAACAATTTTGACTTTTATATTTTATTTTTCTTTTCTTATATGAAGATTAAGACTTGAAATTAATTAATCTTTTATCCTTGTTTCCTATAAATGTTTTTGGACTCTGTTTATTAATATATATTTTTAATATTTATATATCATTTAATTGTTAGAATATTGTATTATAGGAAAAATAATATTTTTAAAGACGAATATATAGTTTTATTTTACTGATTATTAAGATTATATAAATTAAAAATAGTTAAAAATAAAATAATAAAAAAAAATTAAATGTATTTAAAATGATAGATTCAAATGAATCAAAAGAACAATTTATTGAGTTAAATAATGAATTTAATGATTTAATTATTGATTATGAAAAATTAAATGATAAATATAAAAAAGAAAAAGACAATGAAATAAATAATTTAAAAGAAGAATATAAAAAGAATATTAATGAAAAAGATAAAGAAATAAATACATTAAAAGAAGAAAATGAAAAAATTAATAATGAAATAATAAAATTAAATACAGATTATGAAAAAAAAATTAATGAAAAAGATAAAGAAATAAATAATTTAAAAGAAGAATATAAAAATGATACTGATGAAAAAGATAATGAAATAAATAATTTAAAAGAAGAATATAAAAAGAATATTAATGAAAAAGAAAAAGAAATATATAAATTAAAAGAAGAAAATGAAAAAATTAATAATGAAAAAGAAAAAGAAATAAATAATATAAAAGAAGAATATAAAAATAATACTGATGAAAAAGAAAAAGAAATAAATAAATTAAAAATAGATTATGAAAAAAATATTAATGAAAAAGAAAAAGAAATAAAAAAATTAAAAGAAGAATATAAAAATAATACTGATGAAAAAGATAAAGAAATAAATAATTTAAAAGAAGAATATAAGAAGAATATTAAAGAAAAAGAAAAAGAAATAAATAATTTAAAAGAAGAATATAAGAAGAATATTAAAGAAAAAGATAATGAAATAAATAAATTAAAAGAAGAATATAAAAATAATACTGATGAAAAAGATAAAGAAATAAATAAATTAAAAATAGATTATGAAAAAAATATTAATGAAAAAGATAAAGAAATAAATAAATTAAAAATAGATTATAAAAAAAAAATTAATGAAAAAGATAAAGAAATAAATAATTTAAAAGAAGAATATAAAAATAATACTGATGAAAAAGATAAAGAAATAAATAATTTAAAAGAAGAAAATGAAAAAATGAATAAAGAAAAACTAGAGTCAAATAATGAATATCAAGAATTAATTGAGAATCTTATATATAAATTTTATGAAAATGAAAAAAAGAATTTAAAAATTCCAGAAAATATAAATGAAGAAGAACAAAAAAACTCAGCAGAAGACAAAAATGAGTCAAAGAAAGAAAAAGATAAAATTGAAAAAGAAAATAAAATAAATAATTTAAATTATATTTCGGTTGATGTTGATGATGAAAAATATGAGAAAAAAGAATTTTTAACAAAGGATTTCAAAACAAAAAAACAAAATGGATTGGTAATTGGATTTTTTGGAAATATTTTACAAGGAAAAACATATTTTTTAAATGAATTATTTGATTGTGATTTACCTTTAAATTCAACAGAAACAATAAATTATTATTTTTTAAAAGATAATGTAAGAATAATTGATACTCCTGGTTTAAATAATAATAATAATTTAACAAATCAAAATTTCAAAGACAACATCATTAAATTAAAAAAGAAAGATTTTCTCATTCAAAAATTTGTGTTAGATAACTCAATAATAAGTATTTATATAATAAATTCATATAATTTAGAAAATAGAAAAAAAATAGGAAAATTAAGAAAAATTCTTTATGAAAATTATAAAGAAACTTCAGTGATGAAATCATTATATATTATTCATAATATATTTCAAATAAAATCAAAAGAAGACTATGAACAATATGTAAAAAATAATTTTCCAATTGAAGATTTTTATAATAATGAAAATATATGTTTTTGTGAAAAATTAAACAATGAAAAAGCAGAAGATAAATTTGAAATATTACATTTTGTTTATAATTCATATTATCTCACTGAAAATATTATAAAAAGAATAAAAGAACAAATTCATTCTCATATTCAAATTGAGTTATTAGATTTTAATGATATATATAATAAATTTTTACAAAGTTTAAAACAGTTATTTAATCAAGATATTAATTCTTCATTAAATAATTCAGTTAGTGATTATTATAATGATTCATTGAAAATTTCAGATGATAATATTTATTTTAATTCAAAATATTATTGGAGTAGTTTAAATATAATTGAACCTCATTTTTCTTGTTTTATTGATTCTAATAATGAACTTATTATTATATTTGAAGTTCCTGATTATGACAAATGTGAAATTTCATATAAGACTTTAAAAGAAGATTATAAATTTTTTTTTTCTGCTAAAAATAAAAAAAAAACAAATGAAATTAAAAAAATAATTTTAAATAATAGGTTTCTGAGTGACATTGATTTTTCTTTTAAAATTCCAATTGATTCTTTTCATTTTTGTAACACAAAACCTCATGAAACTGTGGAAAAAAATGGTTTAGTTATATTTAAATATAAACAATTAAATCAATAAAAGTTGTTAATATATTTTATTTTTAAAATGTTTGAAATTGAATTTGTTGAAATTTCTTTTTAAGATTTATAAAATAAATAATAAAGAATATAAATTAACAAAACATTTAATGTATTATAATGAATTATAAAAACATTAAAGAAAAAATAAAAGAAATAATAAATGAATGATCTTAATATTATTTATATATTAGCAATAAAAAATATTTTATTTAATCAGTCTTTAATTTCTTTAATATTAATTTCACAAAAGTTTCTTTTGAAGAAGGATTCATTTTCATTTTTAAATTATTAATAATAAAACCAGTGACAGAAATAATTTTATATTTTCTTTGTGTATTTATTAAATAATTATGAAATCCATAAAACCAATTTTTACAATTTTCTATTTTATTAAATTCAAAATCTAAACTTCTTTTTTTTTCATTAATAGATAAATAAAAATAAGGTTGATTTGGAAAAGATAATATTTTTTTTTTTTGTATTAAATTACGAGATTTGATTCCAAAAGTAATTTTACAAATATTTTTAAATTCAATATTTTTTCTCGATGTATTATTTTTATTTGTTTCAAATATTTTAATTATATCATTGTAAGTATCAATTTTATAAAAATGTTCTTTTTTTCCATTTGAAGTAAAATTTATTTTTATAATGTTACTTCCTTGAACAATAGTATTTAATTTTTTTTGAGAAAAATTATTCCAAATTTCATTCTTTTTTAATATAGCATTTTTCTCTTTTAATATTTTAAAAGATTTTAATAATTTACATTTAGAATAAATATATATTAAGTTTTCAAACAATATATGTATATTTTGTGATATTTCAATATCTAAAGAATCTAATTTAATATTTGATAAATTATAATTTTGATCGTTTATTATTGTTAAAGTGTCTTTTAATTGACCAATTAATCTATTTTTTATATCATCATCAATTTTATTTCTATATATCTCATTTAAAGCATATTTTATCATTAATTGAAGAAAAAAAGAAGTTTGTTTATCATTATCTTCATTATTATTGTTATTTGATAATGAATCTATTATTCTATTTTCTGCATTATAAAGTGATAAATAAATTTCATGTGCTGATAACATTTTTGTTTTAAAATTATCTAATATTTCTTCTAATATTTTATTATTACCTGAAGGATTGTTTGTTGATTTAATATTATTTTTTAAAGAAAAAATTAAAGAAGAAATTTTGTTTTTGCTTTCCGTTAAATTATTATTATTTAAAGGATAATTAATTGAACTTTCTTTCATATATTTTGAAGCTTCTTGATTAAATAAAATAAAAATTAATCCTTTATAATCATTTATATGTTCCATTTTAGAAAAAACTTTTTTTAAAACATTAATCCAATTATCAATAATACCATCTCTTAAATAATTATTAAATCCATTCATTAAAGTCTTAACAATACTTTTATAATCTTCTTTATGACTATCATTTAAATCATTATCATAATTAAAGTAACTTTCTTTAATTTTATTCTTATCTCTTAAAGTATCAACTTTAAATAAAATAAAAATAAAAGTTTGAATGACAGATAATTGTTTCTGAAGAGAAACTTCTTTTTCAATAATAGCAATAATATTATTTATAAGAGTTGAAGCATCATTGCATTTATTTAAAGCAAAATAAACTAAAGATAAATTTGCTCCTATTTTTACTAACATTTGGAAATTTTTTGTGTTATTCGAAAATTTTTCATTTACACATTTTTCAAATATTGGATTATATATTTTTTCCAAAGTATTTAATGATTCATTTATCTTTTCCATATAAAATTGAGTTATTCCAATATAACAATTACTTTCATAATATTTATATTCATCTTTTAATTTTTTGGAATTTGATAAAGCTTTTTTAAATGTATTTAAAGCTTCTTGAAATTCGTGATTTGTTAATAAATCACAACCTTTTAATATATTTTCTGTATATATTGTTTCTTCTTTTAATTTATTTATATCTATTTCTTCATTATTTACTTTATTTTCTTGATTTGAAAATAATAATAAAGAGTTTTTAGATATTTCACTTATTTCTAAAGATTCATCTGATGGTTTCATTTTTTTATTGTTTTTTTTTCAAACAAAAATTAAAATTAAATTAAATACATTTTTTCTTATAATAATAAAATGAAGAAATTTATAAATTTAATGATTTTAATTATTATATAAATTTTAGTGAAATATTAATTAATAAATTTAAATTTTAAATTTTAAAAATGGATAAAATCCCAAATAAAGAAGAAATAATTGATTATTGTAGGAAATTAAATTTAAATATAGATAAAAAGACTTTAGATAATTTAAATCCTGATTCAACAGTTCAATTATATATAACATTATTAACTAAATTAGGTTTTATAAATAATAAAACATTAATAGTAGAATTTGAATTTATTCAAAGTAAAATATTTTCTTTTGGAAATCAACATGATCAAGTAGTAATAATAGTGAAATTATTAAAGATATTAAAAAGATTTTTTAAAGAACTTTTCCAAGATGATTCATTTAATTCATATGATTTATTTTCTCCTATTTCAAAAAGAACAATTTCATTTTTAGGGAAAATAATATTATTTATGAAATTTAAAGAACAAGAAAAAGAAGTTTATGAAAAATTAAAAGAAGAATATAAAGATTCTTTATCTCAATTAGAAGAGTCAAATAATGAATTAAATAAATTAAAAGAAGAAGAAAAAAAAATAGAAAAAAGAAAGGAATTAGAAGGAGAAAAAATAAATAAAATAAATGAAGAAATTAAAAAAATAAAAAATGAAAAAAGAGAAATTGAAATGAAAATAAATTCAAATGAACAATTAATTTCATCTTTAATGTTAAATTCAAAAGAAATAGATAATAAATTAAATATGAATTTAAATATGATAAAGAATTTAATAGAAAAAAATAATAATTTATCTTCAAGAATAGTTTCTTCTCCTGATAAAATTCAAGCTTTATTAAAGCAAACAGAAGATTTAATTGAACTTCAAAATAATGATATTAAAGAATTATCTAATAATTTAAATTATTTAAATGTTATTTCTTCTAATTTTGATAATTTAACAAAAAGTTTAAATGAATATTATTCTATTTTTCAAGAATTTGATTTAATTAATAAAAATTTAATTAATTTAAATAATAATATTCTTTCCAAACAAGAAATTAATAATAAGAATAATTTAGAAATTGAAAAAATTAATTTAGAAATTGAACAAATGAAAAAAAAATGGTTTGAAATTGTTCAATTTTATAATGAAGATTCTAAAAATAATTTTGAAATTCAAAGTAAAAAACAAAATGAATTAAAAAATTTAAATCAAAGAGTTAATGAATTAAATAATAAAGTTAATAAATTGGAAAATCAAAAAAAAAAATTAGAAAATGATATTTCTGATATTAATAAAAGCATTGAAGATATTCAAATTGGTATAAAAGAAATGGAAAAAAGTTATCATGATAATATGATTGTTTTATATAATTATGCTTTAAAAATCCAAAAAAGTTTTTCTACTTTAAGACAAGAAAATATTGAAAATAGAAATTATTAATAATAATTCTTTATTTTTATAAATGTTTCTTTAATAATTAAAATAATTTTATTTTAATTTATTAATTTATAAGTTGAGCAATATCAGAAGGAACTCTTGAAATTGATATTGTTAATTAGAAAATGAAATTAAAAAAAAAAATACTAATTTTAAATATTTTGCTTATTCAAAATATAATTTCAATATTTTTTCTGATTAAAAATTAATAAAAGTCTTATAAATAAAAAATTATATTTTTAAATGTATTTAAATAAATGTTTTAAATAATTTTTTAATTAAATAATTCTAAAATTATCTTTTAAATAAATAATTAACTCCAAATTTTAATAGAACAATCCATACTTCCACAAGAAGCGATTTTATTAATTCCATAAATATTAATATTTTTCAAATCATATATAGTCCAAGAATGCACCATTTTTTTAGTTGATACAATTTCTAAATTAATATTTTCATTTAATTTAAATTGAATAAAATTATAACTAGGGAAATTATCAATAGGATAAGTAACACCAGCTAATAAAGTTTTATCAGGTAATAAAATTAAACTTTCAATACCACAATTATCAATATTAGCAACATTAATAATTTCCATTTTAGAAACACTAATTAAAAATAATTTTTCTGTTGAACCAATACATAAAATATCATCATTAATCATTTCTAAATTATTATATAATCTTGTTGGTATTTCTTTTATTTCTTTAACAAGAGAAAAATTATCTATATTATAAAATTGAAGTGTTCTTAAACCAATATGAGCAACAAAATATTTTAAATTTACTTGTAATATACCATATATATTTTTTCCTATTTTTATATTTCTAAAATAATCATATTTTCCCATATTATTTTTTCTCCACACATCTATATTTTCACAATCTGAAGAAAGAAGGAAAGAACCATTAATTTCTATTAATTTAAATATTGAAGAATTTTTTCCTAATCTTTGAATTTCTTCATATGTTTTATTGTCATAATTTAATTTAGTTATTACTAAATATTTATCTAGTGAACATGACGCTATGTAACCACTTGAAAGTTCTAATAGGCAATTTATATTTTTTTTATGAACACTAACTTCAATTAATAATTTATAACTTAAAGGCTCATATACTTTTATTAAACCTGATTTATATCCTATTAATATTAATCCATTTGTTAATTGAATAAAAGTATAATTATAATTTTTTGATGTTATTATTTTTTCTTCATTATATTCTTCTATTAAATCTTTTTGATTGAAATTATTATATATTGGATTATTATTATTCACTTCATTAATTATATTTGATTCTTCTTGTTTATTTATTAAATTTGTTAAGTTTTCTAAATTTTGATTTAAGATTTGTATATTATTTTCTATATCATCTATTTTTTTATTTGATTCTTCATATTCTTTCATTAAATTTTCATTCATTTTTATTATATTTGAAATTTTTTTATTTAAATTTATATGATTTAAAGCTATTTTTTTCATTTGTTTATCAATAGTAGAAATTGTACCATCACCTTTAAAACTTTCTTCTTCTTCTTCAACTTTTATAATTTTTTTATTTAAATCAAAGGAAATAGAATCAGTTTTTTTTAAGTATGTAATAATAAAAGTAATTTTCATATAATTAGGTTTATTTTCATAAAAAGTAATTTTTGTAGTATCAATAAATTCATTTAAAGCTTCAATTAATTCTTCTATTGTTTCAGCTCCTTTTAAATATTTATGTTTTTTTTTTACATCTGAAAATAAAATGTTTGATAAATAAATATTATTTTCATCATCCACTTGAACACATGATATATCTATTGAGTTGATTGATGATTTTAATGTTAATAAATATTCTTTTTTATTAATATCATATAATTTGTGATTTATTATTTCTAATTTTGTCTCTTCTATTTCTTCCTTTTTTTCTTCTGTTTCCTCTTCTTTTATTTCTTCTTTTGATATTGTTTTTACTTCTTTTTCATTTTCTTTTTCTTCTGTATTATTTTCCTCTTTTAATATTGTTTTTACTTCTTTTTTATTTTCTTTTTCTTCTTCTTCGTTTGCTTCTTTTTCTTCTTCTTTTGAAAGGGAATTTTCTGAACTTTCTGAATCAGACATTTTTAAATAATTAATAAATAAATAATAAATATAAATTATTTTTTTTTTCCCATTATCATAAATAATCAGACAATTTTTAATCATACTTTTTTAATCAACTTAAAACAAAAATCAATATACTTTCTCAATAAATCCTTTTAAAATTATTAAAACAAAAATTATCCCAATTAAAAATTTAAATCAAATTTGTGTTATTCATAATATAATAAATTATAGTATATTAATATATAAAACCAAATTAATAAAAATAAATATAATTAAAAAATGGAAGCTACTTCTGAGAAATTTAAATTAGAAAAAGGAAAAAACTACTTTATAATATGTTATTCTTTAGTAAGTGGTGGAAAGAGTACATTATATGATTATTTGATATCAAGTATCAAAGATAACCCTCTATATAATTATTTATATGTATCAAGTGATCAAGTGAGAGATAAATTAGCAAAAAAATTGAATGAGAAAGAAAAAGAAAAAACATATAAACAATGTTTTGAATTAGTAGGAAAAAACACTGCAAAAGAATTTGATAGAATAATACAAAATTTCTGTAAAAAATCAGATAATGAGAAAATTAATATCATTTTAGTAGATAAAAATTATCCTCAAGGAATTGATAAATTTTTATCTAAATTTTGCCAAAATACAGAATTAAATTATGTGATTGTTTTATTACCAAATATATCACATCCAATTAAAGATCAAAAGTATTATTATCCTTATAGCATTGATTATATTATTCAATGTTACTTGAGATTAAGACATAGAAGTGGCCATGAAAATTTAAATGGAGATGATGAAGACAGTAAATATATTTATCTTTCTTTTTTAAAATTATTTAATAAATTCGATTTTGATAGTGGAATTAATACAAATGAACAATTTGTTAATAATGTTGTCTTTAAAAAAATTTCCTTCACTGATGAATCTAATAATATTCCTTTTAATGAAGAATTTTCTAATTTCTTCAATAAAATTATGACAAAAATTAAAGCTTTTGATTTAGAATCAATGAAAATAAAATATGGAGAAGAAATAGAGCGTTTCTTTAAATATATTGAAGAAAATTATGATAATAATTTCTTTAAAGATACTAGAGAAAATATCAAAGAGGAAGTGAAGGAAATATTAGAGAATGGTATTTAATATTAAAATGTAATTTATTTAATAAATTAATTAATTCAATTATTTTTTTAAATTTTTTTTTAAATTATAAAAAAAACTATTTCCCCAAAAAAACCTTTAAAAAAATAAATTAAACATAAAACCAAAAAATAAATGGGTGAATTTCTAAGTCAACCAAACAAAGAAAAGCACAGTGACGACGGTGAAAATTCATTAGTAAAATAATAAAATTTATATAACTTACTCCTAAAAAAAATATATAGTTACGTTATGGAGTATGTGGAATGCAAGGCTGGCGAAAGAGAATGGAAGACGCACACATAACTAAAATATCATTAGGAGCACAAAAATCATTAAATTTATTTGGTGTATTTGATGGACATGGTGGAAAGGAAATATCTCAATTTGTAAGTAATCATTTTTCTGAAGAATTACTACAAAATAAAAATTTTTTAAGTGGAGATTTAAAAAGTGCTTTAAAGGAAAATTTTATTAAAATGGATGAAATAATGCAGACATTAAATGGTAAAGAAGAAATAAAAAAATATGCACGTAAGAGTAAAGAAGAAGATGACATTCAAAGTAAAAAAGAGCCTCCAAATACTCAAATGCAATTATTTGCTCAATTTATAGGTCAAAAAAATCCAGAAAGTGATGAGATAGCAAATAGAACAGGATGTACTGCATGTGTATGTGCAATAGATGAGAAAAGTAAGAAAATGTATTTTGCTAATGCAGGTGATTCAAGAGTTGTTTTATGTAAAAAGGGAATTGCTTATCCAATGAGTACTGATCATAAACCTGAGTTAGAAAGTGAGAAGGATAGAATATATAAAGCTGAAGGATGGATTAGTGAAGGAAGAGTTAAAGGAAATTTAAATTTAACTAGAGGCTTAGGTGATTTAGAATATAAAGGAAATAAAAAATTAAAACCTGAAGAACAAATTATTACTGCCAATCCTGATATTTTAATTGAAGATTTGACTAAAGATATTGATTTTGTTATTGTTGGATGTGATGGAATCTGGGATTGCTTAACTAATCAACAAGCTTGTGATTTTGTCCTTAATAGGATTAATAAAGAAAAAAATCCAAAATTAAGTAAAATTGTTGAAGAAATGATGGATCAAATTTGTGCTACTGATTTATATAATGAAACTGGAGTTGGATGTGATAATATGACTTGTATTATTATTGTTCCAAAGAAAAATTAAATTTTTTTATTGTTTTTTGGTTTAAATGTGATTTTTTAAAAACGTTTAAATGGAGTTTTTTGAGTTTTTGAAAAAGTTTTTTTGTGTTTTTTTTTGTTTTTTTTGAATTATATAATATCTAAACTAAATTTAATTCGGATTAAGGTTTTAAATGTTTTTATTTTTTTTATTAAATTCAAAAAACAGTAATATTAATATTAATAAAATTAATGGATTATACTGAATACATAAATGCAATAAATGAAATAGATTTAAAGAATTCAAAGCCAACATTAAAAATATCAGTAAACAAAGAAGAATTTCAAAAGACATTATCTTCAAAATATGAGTCATCACCTCATATAGTAAAAAGTACCATAATAGATGAAATAATAGAACAAGATAATATAAAATACTTAATAAAATATTTAAAAATAGACAACACAAAAAATAAGCCAATATTAATAAATAAAAAAGAATTTAGAGATCCATTTGCTCCTCCATTATTAGAGGATATGGTAGTAACAGATAATTTTTGTGATTTAAACTTTCATAGAATACTCTTTACAAAATTTCCTTTATTTAAAAATCAAGTTCTTCTAGTTTCAAGAGATTTCTTATCACAATATACCCATTTAACAATAGAAAATATAAGAGATTTATTATATTTAAATTATTTAATTGATGGATTTGGATTTTTTAATGGAGGAATGAAATCAGGAGCTTCTCAACCAAGAAAACATTTACAAGCTGCTCCTTATTCTTCTTTACCTCATAAAGATTTTGGTTTATTTAAACATATTAATGATGATAATAATTTAAATCTTATTAATTTAAATGGATTAAAATATTGTAATTGTTATACAATTAAAGATTTAATTAAAGAAAATATTAATCATGTTTTATTTAAATTTGATAATGAATTATGTAATGCTAATCAAAATTTAGATTTAATTGAATTTTCTTCTAAAGTTTTGTTAAATGTTTATAAAATTGGATTAAAATATTTAGGAATTGATGAAAAAAATGAGAAAATTGAAAGTGATTATACTTTACTTATTACTGAAAGTTTTATGTTTATTACTAAAAGAAAAGCAAATGAAGTTTTTATTTCTGAAAAAGATGAAAAAAATAATAATTTTATTAATTTAAATTCATTAGCTTTTTATTTTATTATTGTTTCAAGAAGTCCTGAACAAATTGAAGAAATGAAGAATGGAAATATTATTAAAGATGTTTTAACTAAATTATAATTTTAAAAATATTTATTTTTTTGAAAAATAAATTAATTATTTATTAAGAAGAAAAAACATAAAGTAATCTATTTAATCTTTAATTTAAAATTTTAAATATAAAATAATTTAGGAATTATGAAATTAAAAATATTAAAAAAAATGTATGGAAACTAAAAGATAAAATAATTAAATACTAATAGAAAATAATTATTTATTTTAAATTTATTTTACACATTAATAATTTACTTATTTTTATATTAATAAATTTCTAATTAAAAAATCCACTAATTAAGAAAAAAAAAATGTCAAAAGAATTTAATTTATTTCAAAAAGAAAATTTATCCTTTAAAGAAAAGTTTAATATCTTATTAGATTTATTATTATCAAATCAAAATACATCAAGATTTGGAAATATAATATTTTTAGGAATATCATATATTCAAATAATTTCTGGATTTTTTTCACATGAAATTGGAGTTTTTAATAAAAATAAATCAAAGACTGATAAAGTATTATATGATATCAACAAAATTTTAAGATTTAAAGATTTACTTTTAAATAAATATTCTGTATTTAAAATTTGTATTATTATTATTTTCACATTTTTGATATTATTTACTTTTTATTTTTTATTAGTTTGTTCAAAAATAAAAAAAAATTCATTTTATTCATTCAATGAATTATTAATTAATTATTTCATTAAATCTTATATATATATTGCTTTTAATATTATTTTAGATTTGGTTTTTTCAAATTTTTGTTTTGGAAAAGATAAATTAAATCCAAATTTTATTAATGTATCATGTAATTATAAAGATAATATAATAATTAGTATTATTTGTGTTCTTTTATTTTTACTTTCTGTTTTTTTAAATATTTTTATCCAATTTTTTTATTGTGACTCTTTTTTTATTTATTCTTCTTTTTATTCTAGAATGAATTGTAATTATGAAATATATTCAATCTTAAATTCTATTTTTTTTTCTTTTTTATTAATTCAATCGAAATATTTATCAAAAGAAATTTTTTTAATTTATAATATATTTGCAAGTATGTTTTTTTTTAATTTTTTTTTTAAGCATTATTTTTACTATGATCAAATTACAAATAGTTTAGTAGGTTCATTTCATACTTTATATTTATGGACAAGTATTTTTACTTTATCATTTAAATATCTTAACTTTAATGAGAAAGGTATAATATATTTAATTTTAAGTCCAATAATAATTCTAATTTACATAAATATAAAAACCAAACTAGAAAAAAAAATATTTTTGGATACTCCTTATTTTAAAATAACGAATAAAAATTATTTTTTATTTTACATAAAAAATATAATAGATAAAATAAATAATATAAGTGAAAATCCAGACAATAAAGCAATTCTTACTGGAATAATATATATGCATCATATAGAATGTCCAAATCATGAATGTATATCAAAATATGATAAAAAAGTATATTTACCAAAAACAAATGAATGGAGTAATAACAATAAACCAGATATTGATGATAAAGTATATTTAGTTAATTTTATTATTAAATTAATGAAATATTTAATTTCTCAAAATTACTATTGTCCAGATATGATAATGAATCTTTCTCTTTATTACATTGAAAATATTGGAAATTATTGTCAGGCTTTATTTTATTATACAAAAGTTAAAGAAATGAAATTAACTTATCAAGAGAAATCATCTTTTGAAAGATTGAAATTAAAAATATCAAAAACTTTAATTGAAAATTTAAAAGAACCTAATGAACAATGTGATTCTGTTGAGGATTTAGATGTTACTTTATATTTTAAATATGAATATTTAAGACAATATTTCATTGATGAAATCAATAAAGATGTTCATTTATCTTTAGATTTTTGGATAATGTTTTATAATTCTAAAAAAAATCAGAATTATACAATTGATTTTAATAATATTTTTCTTTTATCAAATAAAATTAGAAAAACAAAGAAAAAAATAGAGAATTTATGGGAAAATTTAATTTTAACATATAATGGTGTGAATGATTTATTTGATTTATATAATGAATATATTGAACAAATAAATGATGATGATTTAACAAAAAGAGATTTAGATAATTTAAGAAAAAAAAATGAAAATTTCCCAGAACCAATTTCAAATAATTATTATTCTATTTTATTTAATAAAGATACTGGAATTATTATTGCGAATGGAGATAAAGGAAAAGAAGGAATAATTGAAAAGACTAATTTAGAAATTGAAAAAATATTTAAATATAAATCTGATGAATTAAAAGGAAGTAATATTTCTATTTTATTGCCTAAAAATTATTCTAAATTACATGATAGTTTTATTGAAAGATATTATGAAATAGGAGAAAAAAAAATTATAGATAAAGAAAAAATAAGGAGTATTGGTAAAGATAAAGATAATGCAATAATAATGTTAAATATGTTTTTAAAGTTATTTCCAATGCTAAATCAAAATGTGTTTTTTATTGCAATATTAACAAAAGAAAAAATTGATGATATTATATATATTGATAATAAATTTATTATTCAAGGAATGAGTATGAAATTAATGAAAATATTAAACATTGAAAATAAATTATTATTTCAAGATAATGAAATACCTTTTTATGTTATTTGTAAAAAATTTGTAAATTTTTATAAAATATTTTTACAAGGAAAAAAACATAATATGAAAGAAGAAAAAGAAAAAAAATATCCTTCTTTTTTAGAATCATCTTTTTCAAATGAGATTTTAGAAGAAGCAGTCATTAAAACTAATAATCAAACAAAACAAAAAAAAAGTGAAATTCATGAAAATATAGAAATTAATGAAAATATTGAATTAGAATATGAAATATGTTTACCTCAATTTTTATTGGAATTTTTAGGGATGAGTAAAAAAAAAGAAAATAATGAAGAATTTGAAAAAGTATCAAATCCAAAAAAAAATGAAAGTGATGACTTAAGTAGTGATGTGTGTGAAGATGATGAAAATGATTCATTAATGGATCAAGAATATAAAATGAATGAATTAATTTTATTTTCTCAAAGAAAAAATAATGAAAATATATGTTATAAGAATATTAATATAAATGATACACCAAAAAATCAAAATTATAATGATAAAAATAATCAGAATAATAATTTGAATGACGATAGAAATAAAAAAAATAATTCAAGAATAACTCCAAATGACTATACTCCAAAAGAAACCCGTTATAATTTAACAATTAGTAAAATTAGTGAAGGTTTATTCCATAGTAATAATGCTTTAAATTTAAATATAACTCAAACGAAAATAGAGCATAAAATTTTAAGTAATGAAGAAAAAGAATTTAATTTAAAAATTAAAAAATATAAAGAATTATTTGAAACAGGAAGATTTAATGAATTACAAGATTTAATAGAAATATGTAATCTACAAATAGAAAAAAATGAATATAAATTTAATTTCACATTTGATAAATATAAAATTGGAAATAAAACAGAATCATATATAATAAGATGTATAGATAATAAAAATGATTATTCAAATTCTGTGTGTGAATCATTTGAAAGTTTAGATTTAAAAATGGTGAAATATAAAAAGCAAAAAATATCTTCAATAAAACCTTTGTTTGAAATAATTGAAGAAGAAAAGAAAAATATATTAAATCAAATAAATGATTTTTTCAAATTATCAATTAATAATACGAATTTTCAAAATTTATTAGATTTAAATAGAGAAGATATTAATAAAATGAGTATGGTACATGGACAAAAAAAAGAAGAAATAATGGATGATGAAAATGCTTCTCAAACATCTCAAATTGGATTTAATTCTGATTTAGTTAAAAAACATAAAATTGAAGAATTTAGAGCAAATCTTTTAACAAATGTTTCAAATTTATTTCAATTTAAATATATTAGAATTTTAATAATTTTTCTATTGTTTTTTTCTTTCTTTTATGGTTTAATTTATTTAATTATTTTTATCCAAATTTATCATGATTTAAAAGAAAATAGTAAATTAAATGCTGAATTATTTCAAACTGCAATATGGATTTCTCATTTATTAGGAAGTTTAGTTTCAATAAGAGCTTTATTTGATAATAACATTAATAATATTTATGAATTTAATTATTTTGTTGAAAATAAAGAAATCTATTATTCTTTACTAAAAAAATTAAGTTATAAATGGTATATTAATATTACTGTAAGATTTGGAGATTTAGAATTTAAAATAGGAAAATATTTAAATAGAGAAGATCATATGAAATATTTTTGGGATAATGAAGAAATTTCATATTTAAATCCATATATACAATTTGATCATGAATCTTTTCCTTTTGCTTTATCTCAAATGTTAAGTAATGTAAATTCTCTTTTATTAGATAAAAAATTCGATTTGTTTTCTAATGAAATTATTGACCCAAATGTTATAGATTATTTACAACATATGACTTATTTAAGTGTTGAAAATTCATTAGACAATATAATTCCTAATTTATTTAATAAAATATCAATAATTCCGAATTTAATTAAAGATTATAATATTTCTTCAAAAAAAATTTTAAAAAAAATATCAATAATTTATGGTTGTTTATGTATTATTTTTTGTTTAATATATTCTATTTTATTACATAAAATAAATGACATTTTGAATGAAGGATTAGAAAAAATAACTAAAATAAAAATAGATAAAATTGAAGAGACAATAAAAAAAATAAAATATTTTCATTTATATTTAAAAAAATTTATTGAAGAAGGTTCTGTTAAAAATAATAAAAATGATAATATTGAAAAAACAAATATCACAATAGCAACTTCTAGAATTCCAAATAATATATTAAAAAATGATAATAATATTTCTTCTTTAAATAATTTTAGTTTAGATTCAAATAATTTTATTCCTTTAAAAATATTATCTTTTTCATATTTACAAATTTTATTCTTTTTTCTAATGATAATTATTTTTTTAATTACAATTTATTTAATTACAGATTCAATGATAATTTCAACAAATAAATTTATTGATTTTCAAAATTATATATTTGGTAAAATTTTAATATCAAGTATTTCAATATTAAAATTAAAATGTAATTTAATATTATGTGAAATAAAAAAAGAATTAGATTACTCTAAAATAATCGAGGAGAAAGATATTCAAAAAATAATTAAAGGAATAAATTATTTTGATGATTTAAAAACTTTTTATCATAAAAATTATTTATTAAATGCATGTAAAACTGCATATAAAATTAATGAACCAGAATATGAAGAATGTTTACAAGATAATATAATTCAAAGTGCAAATAATACAGATTCTTTATTTAAAATAATTGATGTTTTAGTTGATGATTTAAATAAAGAAAAAGAAATTAATATTAATAATAATAATTATATTTTAAATAATGGAAAAATTGTTCCTTTTAAAAGTATTTATTTATTTGGAGATGAAAAATTTAAAAATTTAGAAAATATTTTTTATAAATTCATTACTCCTGTTTCTGATAATCTTGCTGATAATTGTGGTATGAGTTTATATAATTATTTAAAAACTAAAAAAAGAAAATTATTTTTCATAATGTTTATTTTTTATTTTATGATTTTTTTATTTTGCCTTTATATTGCTTTATTTTTTATTGATAAACTTATTCGTTTATTTACTATAAGCAGATGTATTTTCAAAATTATTCCAACTAATGTAATAAGTAACACAGAAGAATTAGAAAGTTGGATTGAAAATAAACATTAATAATAATTATTTACTTTAATAAATTTTAATTTTACATGTATAGAATCAATTTTTTTAATTTATATTTAAATAATTAAAATGAGTTATATTTATATCAAATTATATCTTTAAATTTAATTTTTTTAAAAAATTAAAAAATTTTCCAAAATATTTTTTCCCAAAAAAAGTAAAATAAAAGTATAATATATAAAATTAAACCTTTAATTAATAATAAATTATACAAAAATTAAATTTAATATATAAATTATATATTACTACTAGAACCAAAAAGGCATTTTTTAATAAGTTCTTTTTCCATTAATTGATTAACATTTAAATTAGATTCATCATCATTTAATCTTTCTTTAAAAATCTTAATTTGATCTTGAATAATTTCTTTTTTATGTAAATTTAAATCATCCATTCTTTTTCTAATAAATAATATTAAACTTAACACTCTTTGATGTTTTTCATCACCTTGAAAAATTTTTAATAATTCTCCTTCTTCATTTCCAAAATTTCCTTTTCCAAATAAATTTTGTTTTAATTTATTAATTAATTCTTCATCTTTATTATCTTCTAAAGATTTATCTCCAAACATTTTTATAGTATCATCATTTCTTGTATATAATCTAAAAAATTTTTTATTAATTCTTATTTTTTCTAATTCATAATCAGTTAAATTTTTTTTATATTTAAAAATATTATTATTATTAATTTGATTATCATATTTTTTAGAAATAAAATCATCAACTTGTGACATTCTTCTTATATTTTCTTTTTCTTTTAATTCACTTTGTTTTTTTCTTAAAGCTTTAAGAATGATTTTTAATTGTATTTCTTCTAAAGAAATTTTAGCAATTTGAATTAAAAAATCAATTTCTTCATGACTTAAAAATTTAGGGAAATGATGATATTCTAAATTAGTTTGTAATTCTAATAAATTTCTTACACACCAAATCATTCCTTCTCTTCTTGAATCAAATCCATTTTTTAATATTTCCATATAATATTGTCTTTGTTCTTTTAATAATTCTTCATTTACTTGTTTGTAATATAATATTTCTTCTTCTATTCTTTTTATGTCTTTTATACATTTCTCTTTCTCTTCTTTTATTTTATTCATATTTTCTATATATGATTCTCTTTCTTTAAGTAAATTTTTACTTATTTCGTTATTTTTTTTTGATACTTTTATATTTTTTAAAAAATTATTGAAATTAGTATTTTTTTTATTTATTCTTTTCTCTCTTTTCCTTTTCTGTTGTATTTCTAATTGTTCTTCAAATTTTTCTAAAGCTGATTTTCTTTTATTAAATAACACATTAAAAGTTTTTGTTAATTTATTTTGTTGATTATATATTTCACTTAATTTAGCATTTCTTTCTTTTTTTTCACATTTTTTTTCATATATATCTTTATTAACAGAAATTAATTCTTCATGTAATTGATTTTCATATTTTATTTTATCTTTCATAACTTTAGAAAAATATTCATTATTAATTTCTCCTGCATTCATTGCTTGAATTGTTTCATTATTAATTCCTATATTTTGTTCAATTTCTTTTTGTTGTTTTGGTAAAAATAAAGAAAAATTAAATCTTGTTTTTGTTTTAATTATATTATTTCTTAAAATACTTCCTTGATCTTTATTTCTTTTATTAAAAAATTCTTGCATAATTTTATTTGTATTTCTCCCTTTTTCCATTATTTTATTTAAATTTGATTTTGATTTAAGAAGTGAATTTAATTGTTCTAATTTTCTTTTTTCTTTTTTTAAATTTACTTCTTTATATAAATTTGATAGTCTATTATATATTGATTCGGGATTTTCTTTTGCCATTGATATATGTTCTTTATCCCAATTTTCTAATTTTTTCATTAGTATATTATGTTCTTTTTCTATTGGAGAAGTTTTATAATTTAATTTTGGATGTGATCTTTGTTTTAATGATATTATATTTGATAGTATTATTTTTGATTTTGGAGTTTCCATAAAATTTTCTACTGATAAATCAGGTATAAAATCACTTTTGTTTTTCTTTAATTGAAATAAATTTGGAGAAGATTTTGCTTGGGTTATTATTGATTGTTCAGTTATTGATTTAATTGAATTAGTTTTTTTTAGTCTCATTTTTATTATTATAATTAATTAATGTTAATTATTGTAAAAAAAGTTTCAATTAAATAACTATTAAATAGTATTAAATATGAAGAATTATAAAATATGAATTTGTTATATTAGGAATTTTATTTTAATAAAATATTAAATCTTTGTTTTTATAAATAGAATATTAAATTTTTAAATTATTTATTAAATGTTTTAATTGAAATAAAATATTATTTAATAATGATAAAAAATTTAATTAAAAATCTTATTTAATAAATTTTAATAATCATTGAAAAAAAATGAAGATTATAAATGAAAATGCATACATTCCATTAATAGGAAATATGATTCCTATAGGAAAAACAGAAGAAAAATTTGAAAAACCAAAAGATAAAAGTTTTTATTTTGATAACTCAAATTTATGTCATTATTATGGTCAAACAAATATTGAAAAATGTATAATTCTTTTATTTTTTCTCATAATTTATATTTTTACCTTAATATATTATTATAGTCATTTAATGGGAAAATTACTTTATTGTACTTTAATTACAACTTTAATTTGTGATATTATTTCATTATTAATTTATTTTTATATTTTATATAAATTACAATCAAATTATATTTTTGATGAAATACCAGATTTTATTATAAAAGTTAATGATTATTTAATTTTATTTAATTCAATTGGAAACACTTTATTATTGGTATTTGCTTGTATACAATATATTTCTTTGAATATTTTATTATTATTTATTGGAAAATATATTTTAGAAATTTTCTTTCTTTTAAATTCTCAAAAAATATTCATGTTTATTCCTTGTGTTCAAGGCATTCAAGATAAAACTGAAAAATGTTTATTATATATTAAATACTCTATTTTTTGCTTTGAAATTGAAAATGAAAATGATAATGAAGAATATACTAAAATTGAAGATATTGAATCATTTTATTAGGTTTTTAAATATTTAAAAAATCAATTTATTTTAATCAGTTTTTAAATATTTTAAATTTTTTTTTTAAAAGTTAAATTTTTAAGGTTGAATAAAAAAATGACAGAAGACATTCCAAAATATAAAATAATATTTTTAGGAGATCAAGGAGTGGGTAAGTCTTCAATATTAAATAGATTTTCTCACGATAAATTTGAGGAAGAATACCAATCAACGATAGGATTAGATTTCCATAGTAAAAATGAGACAATAAATGGAGCAAATGTTCGTTTATTATTATATGATACAGCTGGACAAGAAAAATTTAAATCATTAATTCCAATGTATATAAGAGATGCAAATATTATAATAATTGTATATGATATTACAATAAAAGATTCTTTTACTAATACTAATCATTGGGTTAATGAAACTAAAGATTTACAAAGAGATGATGCTATTTTTGTTCTTGTTGGAAATAAAATTGATTTAGAAGATAAAAGACAAGTTTCTCCTCAAGAAGCACAAAATTTTGCTAATGAAAAAGAATTTATTTTTTATGAACTTTCGGCTAAAACAGGAAAAGGAATTCATGAATTATTTCATAATATTATTTTCCCTGAAATGGCTAAAAAATTCCAAATTGTTGGTGATGAAGAGGATAATTCTAAAAATAATGATAATAAAAATAATGATGAAAATAATGATAAAGTAGTTTTAGATAATGTAGATAAAAAAAAAAAAAAGAAATGTTGTGGAGGAAAAAAAAATAATAATAAAAATAATAATATAGAAAATGAAGGTCCTAATGAAAATAATTAGTTTTTTTCCTTTTATTTAAATTAATAGATTTTTTAATATATGTTTTCTATTCAAAATTTAATAAAATTAATTAATTTTTATTGTTTTATTGGAAGAAATATAAAAAAATATTATTTATTAATAATAGAATTCAGTTGAAAGAATTTAAAAAAAATTATGTTAATATTTTACCCTATTTTTTAAAATCAATATAAAAAAAGGGATGAAATGACATAATATATTATAAAGACGACTAAAATTTAAAATTTAGAAAAAAAATTAAAGAAATTTTTTTCTTCAAATAAGTTCTGTTTTTTGAATAAAAGAAAAAGAATTAAAATACCTTTTATTATTTGTTGAAACAATTGATTTAGAAATGTATTAATTTTAGAATTGTTTTATATAAAGAAAAAGAAAAATATAATAAAAAAAAAATAAATAAACATTATAATTTAAATATTCATAAAAAAATTCAATTGAGTCCTGAGGAAAATTTATATGATTTAAATTATAAAAAATCTTTTTATAAATAAAATAAAATATATTCAAGAGTTACATATCTTTTTTAATCTAGAAATTAATGTAAGCTTAAAAATGGTTTAAAACATTAACCTTTTATACTTTAGAAAAATTTTTTATCAGAAACTCTTTTTAATGAAATCATTGATTTATAAAAGGTTATTGAAAAAATAAATGTTACGTAAATAAATTCAATGAAATTTCTAAAGACTTAATTAAATATGCAAATATCAAAGAAGAATATAATAATTAAGATTTTGAAGAGAAAATGAAATTATTACAAAATTCAAATGAAATTTCTTTAACTAATGAAAGTTTCTTTATAAGTGTTATGAAGATGAAAACTTTTTTAAAGTTCCCAATTAATATATTTCTTTTCTTCTTGATTAATATTAAAATTTTTTATTATAAATTATAAACAAAAAAATGTCATTTAAAATAAAAGGTGATTGTTCTTTTATTGAAGAATTTCTTGATTTGACAGTAAATTTACCTAGAGAAATTATTAGACTATTAAAGTTACTAAGAGAAGTAGATGAAAAATCAAATACAATTAATACATTTTTAAAAGAAAAAAGAGAAAAATTTATTTCTTCAATAAAAACAAATCAAAACAATGATGATTTATTACAACAAATAAATGAAGAATACTCAAACGCAATTTCTCTTTGTGATTATAAGAAAGAAATAATAAAAGAAGTACAATATTTATTACTTAAATTTTATATGGATAAATTAAATAATGTAATAGATCAAGGAGAAAAAGAATGTAGAGAACAACAAAGAAATCCTTCTAATTCGATTCAAAATAATTTTAATCATTCTACATTTCCAAATTATTATAACGATAAATCAAATGATGGTGATTATAATTCAATAACAGGAATTCAACATGGAAATAAAAAGAAAGGTTATAACGATTCAAGTTATCATAATTCATCAACAGCAAATTCAAATAAATTATTAGGTAATAAAACTAGAAGAGTAACAAAAATAAAAAATAATAAAAAAGGAAATAACAATATTAACAATGAATTATCTGAAACTGAAATAACACAAAATGGAAAAGGGAGTGAAACTTTTATAAACGAACCAATATATTGTATTTGTAAAAAACAAAGAGATGATATAAAAATGATTTGTTGTGATAATCCTAAATGCAAAATTCAATGGTTTCATTGTGAATGTATGAATGTTTCTCCTTCTGATGAAGAAAAAGAATGGTTTTGTTCTGAAGAATGTAAAAAACAAGCTAAAGAAGATAGAAAAAAGAAAAAGAAAAATCACTGATTTTTTCATACTCATAATATATATTATTATTAAATTATTAAAAATAAAGTTATATTTTATTATTTTTTTATACACTAAATAAAATTGATACTTGAAAAATAGAAAAATTTTATTCATAAATTCAAATAAATTTCCTTTTTAAAAATTATAAATATTTAAAAAAATTAAAATATTTTAAATCAAGAAAAAACCATTTTTAATTTTATTCAACTTTAAATTGATTTTTAATAAGTTTAATGAAATGAGCATCATCATCAACTGCAACAGAGATTCCAGCATAATAATCATCCCATTCTTTTTTAGTAACTTGAGCTTTAACTTCATTAGAAAAGTTTTTTAAATATAAATAGAAAATTTGATCTTCAGTTAATTCTCCACTTAAAAATCTAGGATGGTTTAACACAATTAAACACTTTTCTTAATTCAGTAGCTTCAGCATAACCAACATGATTTTTATCAAATTTACTATAAACATAATCAATAGTTGCCTGTCTTTCTGCATTTGGTTTTCCTCTTAAAGCATATAAAAATTTTTCATAATTGATTTTTTCATTTCCTGTTATATCAAAATATCTACATAATAAAACTGCATCTTCTTTTGTTATATGAAGACCATATCCTTGTAATCCTTCAAAAAAATCTTGGACTGATAAATCTGAATGAGAGTCAAATGATGGTTTTGATTTAAATACTTTTGGTAATGTTGCTATTGTGTTTGGACCTAATTCTAAAAGTTTTTGACGCATACGAGATAAAAGTTCGAAAAGATCATTTGAATAAAAATCAAGAGACATATTTTAAGTTATATTTTTTATTTATCATAATTTATATATTTATTTAATTGAATTAAAATAATACAATACTAATTTTTATTTAACAGAATACTTTTTAACAAAAAATACTTTAATATAAGATTTTTAAATTGATCTAAATTATAATCTCGTATTTATAAAATTTAAATATTATTATTTTTAAATAACTATCATTAAGAAATTATAATTAAAAAAATGAAATCTCTTTCAATGCCAAAACAAAAACCTAAAATAGTTTCTCGTGAGTTCCAAGTGAAACGATTTGCAAATGTACCTCCTTCTGATATCTTTTATAATCCAAACTCAATAAAATGGTTTCGTAAAAAATATAATGAAGATTTAATTAAAAAGAGTATTTATTCTTTATTTCCAAATAATTGTTTGCCTTGTATGAATGAGGATGAAATAACACCAA
Source organism: Isotricha intestinalis (assembly GCA_023807065.1). Lineage (NCBI taxonomy): Eukaryota > Ciliophora > Litostomatea > Vestibuliferida > Isotrichidae > Isotricha > Isotricha intestinalis. Next base: position 26,849 of record JAJJLU010003504.1, read on the forward strand.
TGTATATATTATTAGAATGGTTATCAACTTATTTAAAACCTAAAGATAAATATAAACATGTTTGGATAAATCCAAAATATTTTTTTACAAAAGAAGTATATGAAAAAGTATTAAAGTTAAAAGAAATTTTTTTACAATTTGATGAAGATGGTTCAAGGAAAATGGAAATTGATGAAATGGTTACTATGTTTAAAACTAATCATATTAATGTCACTGAGGATGATTTATGTTCTTTATTTTTTAAAGGAAAAAAATTTAGAAAAGAAGATATTAATAAATTATATTTAGATTTTTTCCAATTTATGAAATTTGCCCTTTCAAAAGCAAGTGATCAAGATTTTAGAATTTTTATGAGGAATATTAAAGAAAAAATAATAAAAGAAAAAGAAAAAGAAAAAAAAGAAGAAGAAGAAGAAAACAAAAATGGATTAAAGAAAAAGGAAGAAATACAAGATGATTTATTTGTAGATGAAAAAAAAGAACCAATTTTTCTTCCAATGAATTTTAATCTTTTATTAGATTATTTTATAAATAAAGGAAAGGAAAGAAAAAGTCAAAAAAAAATAAGAAAAGCAATAAAGATGATGAGAAATATTTTAAAACCAGGATCTTATCCAGATGATGATAAAGATTTTTTACCTGATGAAGGAGAAGAAGAAAGTAATAAAGGAAGTGCAAGTAGTAGTGATAGTGAAGAATCAAAGAATTTAGAAGATGAATATGATAGACAATTAAAAGAAATAAATACTGAAGAAATTATGCAAGAATTTGAAAAATTATTTAAAATGTCTTATGTTACAAATGATGGTAATGAGAAAAAAAACAGAAGAAGAAGTTCACTATTAAATCAAAATTTAGTTAAAGATATTCAAATTGATATAAATATAAAGAAACAAATTGAAGAAAATAAAAAAAAAGATGATGATTCTAGTGAAAGTGAAAAAAGTAATAAAAATGAAGATATTAGTTCTCTTAAAAATAATTTAAATGAAGAGAATAAAATGAATACAGAAGGAGGAAGTCAAATTAATAGTTCATCACAGAAAAAAATTTTAAGTAAAAAAAAATTGCTATTTACAAATGTTATAAATGATGAAATGACTATTCCAAATATTAAACAATTAGAAAGATATTATTATGATAAATATCATAGTGTTCAACTTGCAAAATCAGAAGCTAAAAAGTTTATGGAAGATTATATTAAAGAACAAAATAATAAATTGAATAAAAATAAAAAGACTGATAAATTACCTACAATTAAAGATAGATATGCAACTACTACTTATATTGGGAATAATGCTATAAGACATTCAAATGCATTAATAAATAATAAAGATTTTGGATTTAGAAGAAAATTAAAAAAATCTAGATTTTTATATTAAAAAAAAATTTATTAAAATATTATATTATATACTTTTAATTGTTGGAAAAATATTAAATAAATTTTAAAAAAAAAAATTAATAAAATCTAAAATGGAGAACTCTAATATATTTTAGAATATAATTAAAAACTTTTATTATTTAAATTATTTATATTTATCAATAATAAGATATATCATAATTATATATATTAGATTAAAAAATATTAAATCAAAGGAGAAAAATTTTTCAGAAAAAAAAAAAAATGAAAGAGATATTTGAGGCAATAGAAAGATAATTTGGAGGAAGAAAAAATATTGAATGACCAATCGCCCTAAATATCTCACATCCTAATATTAATAAAAGTTTTTTATGTTTTAAAAAAAGAAAAAAATAATCTCATTACCTTAAATATCTCATTCATTTTATTATTTTTATTTTTTGATTTTTTGGTTTTTTTTTCTGATTTTTTTTATCATTTAAAATTTTTATTTTTTAATTATCTTTACTTATTATTTCTCTATTTTAATTATTTTTTTTATTCACTCTATTTCTTGAATAATTTTTTATTTCTTTTATTTCATTTTCTATAAATTTTTTTTCTTTATTTATATCTTCTATATCTAAATTGATATAATCTATCATTTGTTTATTAAATTCATTTGTTTTATTTATATCTTCCTGATTAATTTCTTTTTTATTTTTTTTATCTATATTTTTATAACTATTAAATAAATGTGTTTCACTTAAACTTCCTAAAATACTTTTTTTTTTATCTAATTTTTTTTTATTATCATTTATCATCTTTTCTTTTAAAATTATTTTTAAATGTTCTTTTATATTTTCTTCACTAAATAATATATTTTTTTTAATAATATTGAATTTTCCTTCTACTTCTCTTTTTATTTTAAATATATCAAATTCCTCATCTAATATTTTTTCTTCACTTTTCATTTTTAATAATGTTTTTAAAAAACCAGTTTCCCTATCTCTTAAATCATTAATATATTTTTGTTTTTTTTTAAAAGAATATGAATATTCAAAAGTCTTTTTTCTTATTTTATATCTTTCTATTCTATTTTTATTTCTTTTATTAATAAGATTCCTTTCTTTAGAATTTTCATTTCTATTTTTATTATCTTTTATCAAATTTGGACAAGAACTAATTTTTTTGAATATAATATTTTGTGAAGCACAACTATTAACATTGTTATTTTTATTATATTTATTATTATTATTATTATAATTACAATAATTAAAATATAAATTATTATTTGTATAATTATTATTATTAATGTAATTACTACTATTTATTCGATTTAATTGTGTTAAATTTTCAGTTCCAAAATATAATTTATTATTATTATTGTTTTTTCTTAATTGAAAGTATGGCATTGATTTTTTTAATCTAATAGATTTTCTTAAAAAAGGATTACATTCTTTTTGATAGTAATTAATTGGGAGATTCTTTTTATAATAAAAATCAATTAAATGATTATTTGATTGTTTTGCTAAAATTTTTTCAATTTTTTCTTTTGTCTGATAATCTAAGTCTATTATTTTAATTTTTTCCATTGAATTTATTGCTTCTTTAAAATCTTCACTTGAGTAATCATCTAATAATCTTAAATTAGATAAAACATAATTTTTATAACTGATATTTTTATCACTTGATGATTTATGAAAGGTTTTATTATTTGAAACTCTAAAATATTTATCTAAATTTATTTCTTTAGGAATAACTAATTTATTTAATTTTTCTTCAACTTTTTTCATCTTTTCTGCTGAAAATAAATAATTTTTTTGGTTTTTCATTTCTTCTTTTAATTTCATTGTTTCTTCTATTTTTTTTTCTTCTTCTATTTTTTGATTTACAATAATTAAATTTTGCTGAGATAAATAATTTATTAACTCATAATATTCCTCATTTCTTTTTTTACATAAAACAATCATTTCATAATATTTCTGATAACTATCATAATCTTCATTATCATTAGTTAATATTAATTTTTTAACAATAACTTCAATCAATGAATAATATTTTAAAGCTTTTTGAATTTTTCCTTTATTTTCTTTACATATTCCTAAATACAATAAAGCAGTACATAAATTTAAAATCACTTTTTCTTTTCTTTTAAAAGGAATATTATTTTTCAAATCATCATGATCATCTTTGTAAATTAAAAAACATTCTTTTATACAACATCTTATAATTTTATAACAATAATTTTCAGTGTTATAAAAATCTTGATTATTAATTAGTTGTTTAGATATTTTTATAAATACCTTTTCAGCTATTTGTAAAGTTGTAGAGTCTGTCATATAATCAAAAAATTCATCAATTATTTTCTCACATAAAGATAAATAATAATTATTTATTGGAAGCTGATTTAGAACTACCATATGATATTCTTTGACTAAACATAATTTAATATATAATTGAATTATTTTTTCTATATAAATTATTTTATTATTTTCAGAAATATTATTTATTTCATCTATTAAATCATTCATTTCTTTATTAATTTTTGTATAATAAGTTTCTATTGAAATATAAAATTTAGTAGAAAAATTAATACTTCCAGAACTCTTTGTATTTCTTTGAGTAAATTTCATTGAACTTCTTCTTCCAAAAGTGATTTTACTCTTTAATGGGGTTATTATTTTTGGTTTGATTAAATATTTATTTATTTTATGAATTATAATTTTAAGATATGCTTCTATTTTTATATATTTTAATTCTTCTGTTTCATTTATTCCATTATAATTTATAGAATTTAGTTCAATTTGATTAACCACTGCTTTATATTTTTTTTTACTCATTTGTTCATATAAAAATTTTTTAAATGTTAAAAAGCTATTTCCTTTATCTAGATTTTTCTTTTCATCTTCATTTAACAATATTTCAATATTTTCTACTTTATAAGATTGATCATTGTTTAAATTATATTTTAAATCATTTTCATCTACAAAATTACTTTTATTAATATATAATTGGTATTCTTCTCCATTTTCTGATTTAGTAAAGTTCATAATTTTTAAATTAAATTAATATTTATAAATAAATGGATAAAGAAATCAATTATTTTAGTATTGACGGAAAAAATGAATTAAAGTTTATTTCAAATGAAAATAAAATTAAATATCTAACAACAATATATACTACTTTAGCAGCAATGGAAGAAGATTATATTGGAAATGAAATAAATTCTTATTTTAATAAATTAATTCCAAAAAATGGGAGTGATAAAATAAAAATAAATGTTGAAATTAGTAAAATATATTTTGAAAAATATAAATTAGATTTGAATAGCATATATGATAGTATAAATAGAATTTTATCTTTTAATTCAAATGATTCATTTAAATTTAATAAGAAAAATTCAACAGATTTAACTAATGCTTTAGTTTATATTTTTAATCATCAAATAAATAAATTTAAAATAAAAAATTATTCTGATTTAAAAAAAAAAATTAACAAAATTACTACAGAACAAATAGATGTAACTAAATTATTCCTTGATAAACAAAACTTAACAAAATCTTTTGTTTCAACTAATTCACCTGAAAAAAAAAATTATTTTGATTCAGAAACTTTAATAAACATAAATAATATTTATGAAACATTTTCAAATAAATCAACTACAACTAGTAATTTTTCATTATATAAATATCCTAATAATTCATTAAAAGGAAAAAAAGAATATAATATTCCAATTGAAATAATAATAATAATAAATAAATTATCTTCAATCAAAAAATTAATTTTTCCAATTTTTCATTCAGATGAAAAAAAAAAGGAACAAATATTATTAATATTACTTAATAAAGAATGGATATTTCCAAATGTTGAAGATATATTAATAGATCTTAATGACAGTGAATTACAAAAAGGATTAAATCAAATATATGAAAACCAATTAAATATGGTAAGAAAAAAGATAAGATTTAAAACAACAAATTATGATTTTAAAAGGAAAAACAAATTAACATGGAATGCTTTTGGAGATATTTCTTTAATAAATGATTATTATAATTATTTAATGACAAAAACGAATATGGCAAATAATATAAGTAATTTTGAAATTGAATCAATAAATGATATGAGTATAAGTGGAAATCCTTTTTCTTATAATGAACCTTCAGATCAGTTTAATTTGAATTATTTAAATGCTATTTATAAAGAAAAAAATATTAATATAAATGAAGATTATGAATCTTATAGTGATGAAGAAGATATTTTAAATGAAGCAATGATAATGAATAAACAAAAAAGTGAAAAAAAAACAATCATTAAAAATTTATTTCCTTTCTTTAGCTCTTCAAAAAATAATAATAAAGAAGAAAATGGGGAATTTGAAATGATAGAAAAATTTGTAAAATTTAATCAAAATCCTTTTGAAATTATTATTATATATTCATATTTTATTTCAGAATTAAATTTAAAAACTTTATCATTAATCTTTAATGATCATTATTCAAAAGAAATTGAAACTTTTTTAAAAAATCTTCAATGTTATATAATGAATTTTCATTTTCTGTTATTTTTAAATAAAATAAATTCTCTTGTTGAATTAAACATTGAATTTAATTCTCTTGATGGAAAAACTTTTGAAAAGTTAATATCATTAATAAATAAAAATTTTAATTTAGAAAAATTAAGAATATCTTTTTTTGTTTCAGATATAAATTATTCTCCTTATTCTTTAATTAAATTATGTACTGGTTTACAAATGAATTATTTAGTATTATTTCAAGAACAAAAGAAAATAATTTCAGAAGAAATAGCAAAAAATTTTGATAATATAGATATAGATTTATTTCTTATAAATAGAAAATTATATGATTCATTTGAATCAAATTTATCAAAATTATTTTTTATTCTTGATACTAAAATAAACTTAAAAGAATTAGTTCTTATATTTGACACTCCTTTTATTATTAGTATTAATGATAAATATATAAATTTAATTCTGAAATATATTATTAATATTTTACTTATGGTTACATCAGGACAAAATAAAATTGAAGTTTTAAAAATTATTTCTCCTTCTTTACCTTTTGATTCAAGATTATTTCCTTTATTAAATGAATTATTAGAATTATCTTATTGTAGAGATAATGAATTTTTACAACAATTAACCATTCAATTTAAAATTTATCGATGTATCAATTTATCATATATTGTTCCTTATAATCTTAAAATTTTGTTTTTAGGTGACTTAGATAAAATAAGTTTTGAATATTTAATTGATTATTATAAATCAAATGAATTTTTAAATCATTCAGAATTAATATCTATTAAAATAAGTTTAAATTTAAGTATAATATTATTAGATGATGTTCTTCAAAGTTCTATTGATTATTTACAATATTCCCCAAAAGGTTTAAAAGAAAAAGTTCTTTTATCAAATATGAAAACAAAGAATACAAATGTTATGAAACAATTTTTAAATGCTTTTTATTTTAAAACTTATAATGTTGATAATATTTTTATTAGTTTTTCAAGGTCTGCTGAAACTAAATATTTAAATGCAAACAGTGAAATATGCTCTGAAAATAAAACTTGTTTGGAAACAATGATACAAGTAATTAAAAATAAAATTAAAATAAAAGACATAAATAAGATAATTGAAATAATTAAAGACTTTTTAATAATTCCAAAGAAAAACAAAAGAATCTTTTGTGGAAGAAAATAAATATTAATTCTTATATTACTAGATAAAAATATATATATAATTTAATTATAGAAAATGTTCAATAACTCATTAATTTCAAATAATATTGAAATTATTTTTTTTTCAAATAAAAATAATAAATCAAAATTAAAATTCCCTAAAAAAAATAGAAAAAATAAAATAAAAATGTATAATATTTCTCCTTCAGATTTTCCAAACTGTGAAGAAGAAAACTCAGAAGGTTATCTTAAGCTTTTTGTAGGAGGTTTAAATTACATATCAATGCAAGCAGATATAAAATCATACTTTGAAACATTTGGTCCAGTATCTTCCTGTTCTCTTTTAACAGATAAACAAACAGGAAAATCTCGATGTTTCGCTTTTGTGTCAATAGAAGATCCAGATTCTTCACTTCAAAAAAAAATATTATCAAGAAAACATGAAATAAATGGTAAAATAGTAGATGTGAAATTAGCTGTAGAAGGAAAAAAAAGAGAAGAAATGTTAGATTCATCTAAAAAAATATTTGTAGGTGGTTTAGAACCTTCAGTAAATAATGATGACTTAAAAGAATTTTTCTCTCAATTTGGTCCTGTAAGAGAAGCTTGTGTTCTTTTCGATAATAATAGAGGAGCAAGTCGATGTTTTGGTTTTGTTACTTTTGAAAAAAGAGAAACTGTTGAATTATTAGTTCAAAAAAATAGCTTTGCTATTAAAGGAAAAACTGTTGATGTTAAACAAGCTTTACCTAAAAGTATGCAAAAAGTACAAAATATTAAATATCAAAGTGGTGAAGATGTTGTTAAACATACTGGAAATAAAAATGGAGGTTCTTTTGGAAGAGAACCTAATGAAGATGAAATGAAAATGATGGAAATGTTTAATTATAAATCTCATTATTAAATTTTCCAATTAAATCTTATTCTACTTTTATATATTGGTTTTTATTATTTATTTATTTTTATTTAAAAAAATAAATATATAATATTAATTATTATTAATAATTGTTTTTTAATTATTTTTCGAAAGAATGAATATATTTAAATTAGATAATTTTGAATTGTAGTTATCATTAATTCTAAATCACTATCAATTTGTAATTTAGAATAATTATATCTGGCAATTAAATTATTTAATGAACAATTTTCATAAGCATTATCAGGTTTATAAGATGATTTACACTCTATGCATTGTTTATTCTTATTTTCATGCATACAATTTACACAAAATGAATGTCCACATTCCAAACAATATATTTTTCTATCTAATCTATTACAATTTCTACATATAATACACATTTGAAGACTTTCAAAAGTTAATTTTAATCTTGATGTTATTTCTTTTATATTTTCTACTAATTTATTTATTTTTGTTAAGTCAATTTGATGTTTTTTTAAGTCTTCTATTGTATTTTTCAATTCATTTATTTCATTTTTTAAAGTATATTTTTTATTCCTTTTTTTAGTTAATTTTGCTTCATATTGTTCTTTTAATTTTTTCATTTCATATTCTTGATTTCTTTTATAATATTTTGTATCTTCTTTTAATTTAATTCCTGCTTTTATTATTGGAGTTATTTGGTTTTTTATAATATTAGAAAGTTTTTCAATTTTATTTTCTAATATTTTTTCTTTTTTATTAAAAGATTCTATTATATTATTATTATTATTTTCAGTGAAATTGATAATTAATTCTTTAAAATTAAGTTGAATATTTTTAAATTCGGTTTTGATTTTATCTGTGCTTCCTTCAAAACATAAATCTTGAATAATATTAAAAGTCTTTAAATCTTTATATTTTTTAATTTGATTTTGAATTAATGAAAAATTAATTATTTGTTTTGAAATAATCACTTCATTTTGTTTAATGGGTTCTCTCAAAGTTTTATTTATTTTAAAATCATATTGTTTTTCTAATATAAAAATATCTTTTTTTTTTCCTTTTAATTCAACTGATCCATTTTTAAAAATATGATAAACAATTGGTTTTTTAATTATAATTCTTTTAGGAATCAAAAACGAAATTTCTTTATATTTTGGAGTTAAGTTTTTATTTTTATTTCTTAATTTTTCTAATTCATCATATAAACTTTTAGAATTTAATTCATTAAATTGATTAGTTGCTTTTTGTATTTCAAGTTCATTTTTTAAAGAATCAATTAATTCTAAAGCATTAACTAATTTTTTTTCTAATTCAATATCTTTTTGAGGTTTATTTTTTAACTGTTTCATTAACTCATTTTCCTTTTTCAATTGTTCATTTAATTTTTCTCTTTCTTTTTCTAAAGATTCATACATTAGTTTATTTTCTTGAATTAATTTCTCTTTTTCATTTTCTAATATATTTAAATTTCTTAATAATTCCTTTTTTTCCTTCTTTTCACTTTCAAAATTTAAAGAAACTTTTGTTAATTTTTCATTTAGTTCTTTTATTGTTTTTTGTAAATTATCAATTTCATTTTTATTTTTATTTTCTTTTTCTAAAGTTTCTCTTGCTTTTTTTTCTTTAATTAATTCAATTTTTTCTAATCTTAATTTATCAATTTCATTCTTATATTTATTTTCCATTGATTTAAATTGTAAATTAAGAGAAGATAATTTTAAATTTAATTCTTCAATTTTCTTTTGAGATATTTTAATAGTTTCATCTTTAATATCAAAAGAATTTTTCTCATTTTTACTTCTTAATAAAGTTAATTCATCTTGTAATCTTTTTAATAAATTTTGACATTCAGAATATTTTTTACTTAAAGCTTCAAAATTTCTATTAGTTGCTTCATTATCTTCTAACAATCTTCTATTTTCTTTTTCTAAATTTTGAATTTTTTTTTTGTGATTATTCATTATTTCTTGAGTCATCGTTGACATAATTTGATTTTTTGAATCTCCATTTTCAAATATTGAATTTGAGCTTTTTTCTTCTTTTATTCTCTTTAAATTATTAATCATTTTTTTTATGTTTTTTTTAAAAATATAAATATAAAGTTTTTTATTTTATTAAATTTTGAAAAAATAATATAATATTTTAAGGTTGTCCACCTTTCTTCTTTTTCTTTTTTTTCTTTCCCAGACCAACAATACCTCCACTATAAGTATCATTATTATTATTATTACTATTACTAAAATCGATTTTTCCTAAAGTCTTTAATTGAATTCCTGCTTTCTTTTTTTCTTCAAGTGACTTAACATTTTTTTCAATATTAAACTTTTCATATTTCACATTATCATCATGAAGCCAAATACAATCGTAAATTTCTCCAATATCTTTGTCAACAATAACTTCTTCTCCATTGTATTTCAATATTCTATATTCATTATCTACTTTAACTCTTGTTGATAATACAGCTCCTAAAATATATTTTGAATCTTCACTCCATTCAAAATTAACACAACAGAAAAAATTACTTTTACCAATCAATTCATAATTCTCTAAATTATAATATTCAACATCTCCATTTAAACTTCCAAAACCACATAAAGCTAAAATTCTACTATCAGGAGAAATTTTTATATTATTAAATTTCCCAATGACAATTTCTTTAATATAATTACCATTTTTATCGTAAAAAGAAGTTTTTGAAGGTAAATGTCCTGCAACAATAATGAAATTTTCTCCATTTGGTAACCAACAAAAATCATGAATTGGTCCTTCTGGAAGATTAAATTTGGTAAATTTCATTGTTTGTAAATTATAATAATATAAATTAGATTGACCATAATATGATTTATTTGATGTATTATCATTTATTGCATTCACTAATATATATTTATTATCTGGAGAAATTCTTAATTTCATTCTATCTGTTAATGATATTTCTATTTCTTTCATTGGTTTTGATAAATCTTTTATATTATATACTGAAAAATAACATATTTTTTTCTTTTCATTTATTTGAATATTTTTCCCAACCAAAAGTAAATTTTCCTTTTCTTCTTTATCATTAATATATTCTGCTATTTCATAAGCAATAATATTCTCTAATTTCCCAATTAAGTTTTTCTCTTTATCATAGATTTCAATAGAATTTTTATTATGGAAAAAAAACAGTTCATCATTTTTAGAATATGAAATTTGAGGCCATTCAGATTTAGGATGAGTAGTAGAATGTAAACAAAAAACTAATTTAATATCATTATTATTGGAAATATCATATATTTTTAAATTTTCATTTCCAACAGTTGGCTTTTGAATTATAGTTAAATAATTTCCTGAAGGAGAAAAATCAACAGCTGCTACTAATTCCAAATCATTAAAATCTTTTATGATATTAAAATCTTTTGTTAAATATAATGATAAATGACCATTGTTTAAAATACAAAAATGATTTTTTGATGATATTATATGAGAACATTCTTCTAATTTAAATTCTTTATCTGTTTTTGATAAGAAAGGAGATAAAGAAAAACAACCTTTTTTATCACGGATTAATATTTTATAAGGTTTTGAAGTTGATTCCATTAAAAGAAAATAATAATAAAATTTAATAACTATATTTAGAGAGAATTATTTAATTTAAATATATTTATTAATTATACTTTTAAATTATTTCTTTAAATATTTTTACATCTTTACTTCCATCAATATTATAACTTGTTATTTTTATTATTTTTCTTTTTACTCCATTTTCTCTTATAATTCTTTCTTCTTTACTAATTCTTTCAACTCCTTTAGGTAAATTAAAATCATCATTATCATAATCTTCTTCTTTTTTAATCAACTCACTTTTTTTTTTATTGATTTCTTCAATTTCTTTTTTAGATTCTTCATACTTATCATCATTTTTAGAAACAAATTTATTAGAAAAGAGAATAACAGTACATTTATTATAAGTAGAATGTTCTCCAGTAGAAACACCAACATCCACAAATTCTTCATTAAAAAATACTTTTCTCATTTCTCTATCTTTATCACCATCATTTACTATAATATTCATTGTAATCATTTCAGGAATTGAAGCACCAAAATCTATACTTTGTTTAATTTCATCTCCATAATAAACACCATATTTATTTATAATAGAAGTTAAATTCACTTTTTTAGCTTTTGATATATCATCATATTTTTGTATTTCATTCATATAATCATGAGCAATGTGAGTTAATCCAGGACTATATTTTAATTTAGAAATTGGATTTGAATTTTCTAAAAATTCTGCTGCTTCAACAAATGCATCTGAACCTTCATTTGTCATTAGTCCAATCATATTTGGTAAACTTAATATTCTTCCTTTAAAAAATTTTATATATGATCTAACTTTTTCACTATATTTTTTAGGGTCTTTTCTACATAAATTTAGTTCTTCTATTACTTTACTTCTAAATTCTTCATTATTTTTTATTTTATCCATTTATTTATTTTAAAAATTTAAATTTTAAAAAATGTCATCAAATATAAATGAAAATCATAATCCTAATGTAAGTCTAAATAATGAAAATGAGTTAAATGAAGATTTTGATGAAAATAATCCTATAATAACAACTCGTTCTCATAAAAATTTAAACACATCAGCAGATTGGTTATTATATTTTAAAAAAGCAAAAATAGATTTAGAAGTAATAAATAAAGCATTATTAAATAATGTTGAAAGTATAGATAAAGAGAATATAAAATTGAAAGGAGTTATTAAAGAATTAATTTTAGATTTACAACAAAAAGAATATTCACTTGGACAAAGTCATAAAATAATAAATAAATTAAAAGACCAATATACTAATTTAATTAAAGAATATTCTATTCTTGATAATCAAAATAAAAAATTAGAGGAAATATTCAAGAAATAAATAAACAAAATGAACTAATGATTAAATATAATAGTAATTATGATAAAATTCTTAAACAAAATGAATCTTTAAAAAATGAATTGGAAAAAATAAAAAAAGAGAAAATAAATTTAAAATCTAATTTAAATAATAAAACAAGTGAATTTAATAAAAAAGAAAAAGAATATAATGAATCAAATATTCTTTTAAATGATATAAAATCAAAAAGTGAAAATTTTATTGTAATGATAAAAGAAAGAGAAAAAATAATTAATGAATGTAATAATAAAATAAATGAATTAACTAATGAAATAGAAAGAAAAGATGAACAGTTGAAATTAATGGTTAATTTTTCAAAAAATTTAAATAATGAAAATAAAAGTAATGTTAAAGAATTAACTAAACAAGCAGTTCAAACAATAAAATTATTTTATTCAAATTTAAATAAAAACAATGATATCTTTGAAGATGAAAATTCAAATAAAATTTTCATTTCTGATAAAGATGATTTTAACTTAAAAAATTTAGAAAATGAAATTATTTCAAATAAACAAAAATGCTCTTTTAAATTACAAGAAGGAATAAATTCACATTTATTTATTCCAAATAATAATAAAGCTTTAACTAAAGAATTTTTAGTTAATATGAATTTTAAAACTGAATTATTAAAATATGAATTATATTCAAGTTTAATAAGAGAATTTCAAATAGTTAATTTTTTAAAAGAAATATTTAGAAAAATCGAATTTGATAATAATGATGAATCATTTAATAATATAACAAATAAAATTATTATTTTAAAAAATGAATATGAATTAAGTGAAAAAGGAAAAGAAAAATTATTAATGGAAAATATAAATTTAAAAGAAAGAATTAAAGAATTAGATTTATATGTAATGAAAATGAAAAATGATTTTTCAGATAAATTAAAAAAAATGAAAGATAAAATTGAAAGTATAATAAATGCATATGGAGTAAAAATTCAAATGTGTAATAATAAATATATACAATTAAAAAATAAATATTTAAATGAAATAACATTACTTAAATCTCAAATAAATAATGATAATATAGAATTATCAAAATTAAAAGCAAAATTAAATAATAATAATTTAAATAATCAAATACCTTTACAAGATAATTATATATTAAATAATAATAATAATGTTTCATTTAATCCAAAAACAATTGATGAAGAAACTAATACTCCTAATAATTATTTTAATAATGATTTTGATAAATATAATTCAATTAAAAATAATTCTATTTCAAAACCTATTTCTTTTAAATTATCTCCTTCTCAAAGTTTAAAAGATATAAAATATCAAAATGATTTTGATAATGAACAATTTAATAATAATTATAATAATTCATATTTAAATTTTAACTCAAATATTAATTCAATTCCTCAAAATGAAACAATTAGAAATAATAATAATGAAAGTTTTAATGAAAAAAATTACAAAATTAAAAAATTAGAAAATGAAAAATTAAAAGATGAAATATCTAGATTAAAAGAAGAAATAATTAATTTATTAAATGAAATGAATAAATTAAGAGAAAATTCAAATAATAATAAAGAAAACGATATTCAAAGGAAATGTAATAATTGTATATATACAGAAAATAAAATAAATGATTTTATAAATGAAGTTCCATTATCTCAATTTAAAGATATAAAAAGATTTTATTTAAATTTTGAAAAAGAATTAAAAAAATTTGAAACAAAATTATTAAATTTAATAACTCAAATATCATATATGAAGCAACAAATATCATCAGAGAGAATAGAGAAAAAAAATATATCATCAGTTAACTTTTCAGATTTAATAAATGACATTCAGAAATTACTTAATATCCTTTCAAATATATATAATAAAAATATGAATGATAATTCATCTAAAATTCCAATATTAGAAAAAATATTAAATTTTATGAATAATATTATATATCAACAAATAAAAAATGAATCATCAGAAAGTGATTCAAGTACAAATAGTGATTATACAGAGAAGAAAAAAAATATTGATAATCAATTAAATAATGTATTTACAAAAATTAACGTTAGTAGTTTTTCAACTTCAGAATTAAGAAAATTTCATTTTATTTATGATAATAAATCACTTGAAGAAATAGTTCAAATATATATTGAAAAATGTGAAACTATTAAAAATCATTTAAATAATATTAAATTAAATTTTGATACTGAATTAACTGATAATGAAGAAAATTATGTTTATGGAAATAATAAAAATGATGGAAATATTTTTTTAAGTTCTTCTTATAAAATAGTAAATGAAGAAATTATTAAATTAAAAAAGAAAGAATTTGAACATGAAAGTTTAGTTGAATTAATAAAAAATTTTTTAATTGCTGAAGAAATTATTTTTAAAAGAGGAAAAAATAAAGAAATAATATATCAATTTTCAGATAAAATATATCAAATTTTTGAACAAACATGTAATTATAAAATAGATGATTTTGAAGATATTGGAATTTTTGATAGAAAACTTTCAATTAAATTACTTAGTATATATAAATTACAATTAAATTTTCCTATCAATCAATTTTTTAATTAATTATTGTAAATTTAAATAATTTAAAAATTAAATTTCATATTTTTCAAAATATAATATTAACTTGTATAATAATATAAAAATTTACAAAAATAAAAATACATTTATTTTTTTTTATTTCCTAAAAAATAAGTAATGATTCCAGTCAAAACAATAAGAATAAAAATAAGTACTAAAGAAGTAATAATAATAGTAAATCTACTATTTCTTTCATTTCTTATATTTAAATCCACATCATCAGGTAAATTATTATTATTTAATCCAAAACCTAAATTATATTCTTTATTTCTATTTGATTCAAAATTTTGTTGTATTTCAACTTTACCAATAATATCACTATCATTATTAGAATTATTTGGTGATTTATTATTATTATTCTCATCATTTGTTATTAATTCTATTTTTTGTTTATCTTTTACATTTGAATTCACTTCATCTATTCCTAAAATTATTGCTTTATTTGCTTTTTGATTTATATATTTATCTTGTGATGATTGAAATTTAGAAAGTAAATTTTGAAATTCCATTTTATAATTTTTTAATTTTGAACCAAATTGTTGTTGAATACCTAAATTATTTACTTCTTCTTCCATTATTTTTAAATTATTTTCCCCTTCTTTTATCATAGTATTAGCAGTTAAAATTACATTTTCAATTTTATCCCTTGATAAAGTAGAAAAGCTTTTAATTAAATTCCTCAAATTAACAATTAAAGAATTTAAATTATCTTCGTTTTCCAAATATCGTTCTGACATAATGAAAAAAAAATTAAAAATCAAAATAAAAAAGTATAATAGATGAAAGAGAAAAAAATTAATTATCCAAATAAAAAAAAATGGCAAAAGGAACTCATTCAAAGCGTCATAAATACAATATGAGATTGATTCGTAAATTAATGGAAGAAAAAGTGTTTGGTCCTCGTGACTCAGCAACAAGTGATCGTTTACTAAAGAGAACATACGGAACAGGAGATGAGTCAATAATAACAAGAAAAAAAAATGCCTTTCGATATCCAAATGATCCAAACTCAGAATTTCCACAAGAAAAAAGACCAGTTTATCTTGATAGAAGAGCTGCTTCTCTTCCTATTCAATATCGTATTAAAAATTATGGAGAAAAAAAAAAAAATAGAGTTAAAAGAGAAATGGAAGAATTACTCAGAAAAGAAATTGAAAAAGCTAATGGAAACTTTAATGATGGAAAAATAATTGATATTGATGATATGGGAGAATTAGTTAAAGATGTTGAAAATATGGATATTGAAGGTAAAAATAAAAATAAAAAATATAAAGAAAAAGATATTGGAATGGATTTAGATGAAGTTATTGGAAATAAAAGACATGTTATTAAAAAAATTAAAAGAAATGGATATAGACATAAAAGAAAAAGTAAAAATATTATGAATTTTTAAACCTTATTTTTTAATTTTTTTGAAATATAATTTTTTTAAATAATTTTATATTAATGTTTAATTAATATATATTAATATAAATTTATATTAAGCTCATTTCATATTCTTCTTCTTTTAATTTATTTCTTTTTGAATATTGAAATATTATTATAATAAATAAAAAAATAGAAATAACAATCACATTAAAAAAAGATAATTTTGGATTTTTATTTATTTTTTTAAACCAAATAATTTCTTCTTTTTCTAAGTTAAATATAATATCATATTTTTTGAAAAACAATGAACCAAAAATCCAAGGCATTGAATTATCTTCTTCTCTAAATAAAATTTGAAAATATAATTTTGTTTTATGTATTTTAAACAAATCTAAATAATTAAATGTAAAGTTATAATTAATATTATTAAAGTGAAAATTTAATATATCTAATTCCTTAATATTTACATTATTATCATTATTACAATAAAAAAAAGTATATGAAAATTTGTCTATAATATTTGTTTCTATTTTTCCTTCAAAACACAGTTTTTTTTCAATATATTTCTTAAAAAAATTATTAAAAAAAATAACTTTAATTTTTTTATTAGCAATAAAACTTTCAATTTGAATATCTAAAGTAGATGATAAATATTCTTTAATAATGATATTTCCTATAAAAATAGAATCAAATTTAAAATCCCAAGTACTATCCATAATATTTCTATAATAATCTTTATAAATTATTAAATCTTTATTATTTTCATATTCTAAACCAAAAATTATTTCACCATAATTATTATTATTATATTGAATACAAAAAGTACTTTTATTTATAATATTATTCTTCTTTAATCCTGTAATAAAATCAGTAATTTCATTATATTCATTATTCCAATCATCCCATTTTCCTCCACTAATTGCATCATATATTTTTCTTCCTAATCCTAAATAAGAAATTGAATTATTTATTAAATAAAAATCTATTGTAGAACTTTCATTATTTTCAAATATAAAAGTATCACTTGATTCTATTGCTTTATCTATATTATCTTTAAATATATATTTTATATTTGATTTATTTTTATAAGTAGAAGATAATTTGTAATTAAATTTATTATTTGATATATATATTGGATTAAATGATATAGAAATAAATAATGGAATTGTTTGAATTGGTTTTCCTATATTTAAATTAACATAAATATTATTTTCATAAAAATTTCTTATTTCTAAATTCCAAAAAGGAATTTTTAAAATTTTAGTGCATTCTAAATAATTAATGAAAAAAATAAGATTAAAAACCCAAAACTTAAAATTCATATTTCAAATAAAAATAAAAAGAAACATAATATAATTAAATAATTAAATAATAAAAAAAGTCTTAATTCTAAATCTCAAAAAAAGTAATAATAACACTAAACAAGTAAATTAAAATATATTTTTATATTTTTAATTAATAATTTTAAATTTTTACTTTTTATTTATATTCAAATATAAAATATAAAATACATAATTTAAAATATATATATATATATAATCATTATAAGAATAAAAAAAGATTAATCACAAATAATATTCATTTATCTTATTTTTTAATATTATTAACAATAATATTGAAAAAAGCAGATCTAATTTTATTTGGTTTTTCATTATAATTATTAGTCAAATTTTTATTAACATAAATTTCTTTATCATTAAAAATAATACTTCCTGAAGATTCAATTGTAATTTCTTTATTTTTTTTTTTATTTTTATTTATTCTTTTTTGAGATTTTCTTGGTGAATCATTACTATCAATTGTTCCTCTAATAACAATAAAATTATTATTGATTTTATTTTCTTTAGCATTATTATTTTTTACTTCATCATCTATTATTTTTGTGTTTATGAATATTTTTTTTTTTTTCATATTTTTATCATTACTATAATTATTATTGTTATTTTGATATTGAAGTGTTTCTTTTTTTACTTCTTCTTTATAATTTTTAGTTATTGGAACTGAAATATCATTTGTTTTCTTTATTTTATTAATCCCTTTTTCTACTTTATTTTCTTTTAAACTTTTTTTCTTTTCTTTTATTATTGGTTTATTTTCAGAAATTAAATTTTTATTCTTTAAATTATTAATTGTATCTTCTTTATCATTCATTTCTTTAATTTCAATATTAAAGTTATTATTGTTTTTAGAAAGAGAATTCTTATTCTCACCTTCTTTTATATTCTTTTCATAATTATTTTCATTAACGTTAATATTAATATTAACATTAAGATTACCATTATTATTATTTTCATTCTCTTTAATATTATCTTTATTAATAATAATATTATCATTAATCTTTTTCAACTCTTTATTTTTATAAATTATATTTTTAAAATCTTTTAAAACATTTCTCCTAGTAGAATTAACAATACATTCCCTTAATATAATCTTAAATACTTTTACCATAATTATTTTCTTATGAAAAAATTTAACATTAATCAAATATTTTTTACGAAATAAATAATATTTAAAATTCCTTTGAATGACTAAAATTTTTTTTATTTCATTTTCATAATTAACAATATATTTCTTATGAAAATAAAATAATTTCCCAATAAATTTTTTATGAATAAAGAAATGACTTTTTGAAGTAATATTTTTACTTTTTAAATAAACTTTACTTTCATAAACATCTTGAGCTAAATTTTTCGCATCTTCAAAATCATATAAATTATCATTAATGTTATCATTATTATTAAAATCTTTATTTTTAATTTTATTAAAATCACCATTGACAATATCATTTAATAATTTTGTTTTATCAGAAAAATTTAAAATTAATTGACTTGTAATTCCAGAATATTTAATATCAGCAGCTTTAAAACAAAATAAATCATCTCTTAAATCATTTCCTTTCTCAACTAATTTTTTTAATACTTTTAAATTACTTCCAATTTCACAATAAGGTCTTGGAAAAGATTTTATTCCTGTTCCATTTCCTTTTAAAATTTTTAATAATTTTTCATTTTCTCCTTCAATTTCTTCTTTCAATATTGTTAATTTTATTACTTTTTCTTCACGTAATATCTCTAAAAATTTTAATGATTTAATTTTCTTTTTTATTTTTTTTATTAAATATCTATAATTATCTCTTTTTAATTCATAATTTAATTTTTCGATAAAATTTATAATTTTTGTTTTAAAAATTTTAAATTTTTTTCTTATTTTATATCCTTCAAATATACTTTTTATTTTTATTGTATTTTCTTTTAATTTTAAGAATTGTTTTCTTTTGTTTTTTCCCTTTATTGTCTTTTGGATTTTTATTGTTTTTCTTATTAAAGTATTCAAATATTTTCTTATTTTATATCCTTTATATAATTTTTGAATTAATATTACTTTTGATTTGTAATTTTTGAAATTTTTCTTTGTTTTATATCCTTTGTATATTTTTTGAATTAATATTACTTTAGATTTATAATTTTTAAAATAATTTTTAGCTTTATATCCTCTATAAATTTTTTGAATTAATATTACTTTAGATTTATAATTTTGAAAATATTTTTTAGCTTTATATCCTCTATAAATTTTTTGAATTAATATTACTTTAGATTTATAATTTTGAAAATTTTTTTTTACTTTATAACCTTTATATATTTTTTGAATTAATATTACTTTCGATTTATAATTTTGAAATTTCCTTTTTACTTTATAACCTTTATAAATTTTCTGAATTATTAATGCTTTATTTCTTATATTATTTATTTGATTTTGAATTTTTTTTCCTCTAAACATCTTTTGAATGGTGATTGAATTTAGTATTATTCTTTTAAATCTTTCTTTATATTTCTTTTGAATAAAAATAGTTTTTAATTTCAAATATTTTAAACTTTTCCTTTTTAAATATCCTCTAATAAATTTTCCAATTATAATACTTTTATATTTTAAATCCTTAAATTTCTTTTGACCAATAAATCCTTTATAAACTTTTTGAATTAATATACTTTTTTTTCTTAAATTATTAATTTTTTTTCTAATTAAATATCCTTTAATCATTTTTTGAATAAAAAAAACTTTATTTCTTAAATTAGAAATTTTATTTCTTTGAAAAATTCCTTTATAAATTTTTTGAATTAAAATAGATTTTTTTTTTAAATTATTTATCTTTTCTCTTTCTTTATATCCTCTGTAAAATTTTTGAATTATTAAACTTTTTTTTCTTAGTTTATTTAATCTAATTTGAACAATAAATCTAAGAATAATTGATTGAATTTTAATTACTTTTTTTAAATCAGTTATTTTATTTTTAATTAAGATTGTTCTAAAATATTTTTGTATTTTTAATGTTTTTTTTCTTAAATCAATAAATTTTTTTTTTACAACAAAACCTTTATAACATTTAGTTATTTTAATAATTGAATTTCTTAACTTTTTTATATATTTTCTTTGAATATAAGCTCTGTAATTTTTTTGAATTATTATAGTTTTATCTCTTAAATTTTTTATTTTTTCCTTCATTAATTTAGTTTTAATAAATCTTTGTATTATATTTGTTTTCTTTATTAAATCTAATATTTTACTTCTTTTATCATATTTTCTATATTGTGTTTGAATTATTAAACTTTTATTTCTTAAATTATTTAATTCTTTTTTTTTAAAATATCCTCTTATCATTTTTTGAATAAATAAACTTTTATTTCTTAACTCTTTCATTTTTTTCTTTATTAAAAAACCTCTTAATTTTTTTTGAATTTTAATTGACTTTTTTCTTAAAAAATTAATATGCTTTTGAATAATATAACTTATATATATTTTTTGAATAAATATACTTTTATTCTTCAATTTTTGAAAATTTTTTCTTTTAATATATCTCCTGAAATTCTTTTGAATCAAAATACATTTTTTTCTTAAACTCCTAATTTTCTTTTTAATAAAAAACATTCTAAAAATTTTTTGAATAAAAATACTTTTATTTCTCATATCCTTAATTTTTTTCCTTACAAGATACTTTCTAAACATTTTTTGAATAAAAATACTTTTATTTCTCATATCCTTAATTTTTTTTTTAATAAAAAACATTCTTAATATTTTTTGAACAAAAGCACTTTTATTTCTCATATTTTTAACTTTTTTCTTAATAAAAAACCTTCTAAAATTTTTTTGAATAATTAAAGAAAATTTTCTTATTTTTTTAAAAAATTTTCTGACCAAAAAAGCTCTAAAAAAGCTTTGAATTAAAATTAAACCTTTTAAATCTTTAATTCTTCTTCTCACAATATATCCTTTGAAAATTTTTTGAATTCGAACAACACCTTTAAAAAAATGAATTTTATTTCTAATATTAAATCCTCTATAAAAGCATTGAATTTTAATAATTTTTTTCAAATAAATATTATAAAACCAAAATCTCCAATGTCTTTGTATTGGAATAACACTTTTTTCAAATTTTTTTCTAATTTTTGGTTCATTATCAATTTTGGTATTAAAAACAACTCTTCTAAACATATTTGATAATCTTCTTACTTTTTCCGTTTTTTCTTTATTTAAATTTACTACTTGATTAATTAAATTATTATTATCATTATTATTTATATTTTTCCCATTGTAATTTAAATCTTCTTTAAATCTATCTATTACATCTTTTTGGTCTTCTGATTCATTATTACTTAATGTTTCTTTTTCTTTATTTAAATTTGGAATTATTATTCTATTTATTTCTTCTTTATTATTATTTATTCCACTTTTTAAATCTGATTCTTTTAAATTTTCTTTTTCTGGTTTAATTACATTTTTTAATTTTTCTATTTTTGATTTCATTGAAAAAGCTTCTATTTCTTTTTCTTTTTTTAATTTTGATGGTAAAATTATTTGAGATTTTTTATTTGAATTATAATCTATTTTATTAAATGAAAAATTATTTGTAATTGATACATTTTTTGGTGTATTTTCTTTTGTATAATTTAGTACTCTTTTAGGAATATTATCTTTTGTATAATTTAATATATTTGATAAATTTGTAGGAGAATTTTCAATTATTTTATAAACGGAACTATTAGATAAATTTTTTGGAGTATTTTCTTTTTTTTTTAAAGAATTACTTTTACTTTGAAGAATATAAGAAAAATTATTCGAAGTTTCATCTATTTTTTTTACTGATTTATTCGATGAATGTTTAGAACTTAAAAAATTTTTATTTGAATTATTCTTTTGATATTCATATATTTTTGAATTGTTTTTTGTTAATGGTAAATAATTATTGGATGAATTTTTAGAATAAATACTATGTAATTTGGAAGTATTTGATTGAAATAAATTTGAATTTCGAGAATTTAAATTATTTATATTATTCAAAGATAAATTAGTTGAAGAAAATAAATTTTTTTTATTTGAATTTGGAAAAAGATTATTTGAAGGATTACTCATTAATTTAGTTGAATTATTTGTTTGAAATATTTTAGAATTATTTATAGAATCATTTCCTGAATATTTTGAATTTTCAGATAAAAAATTTGAATGTTTAAAATTATCAAATATTGATTTTTTTGAAGATGTAATACTACTACTTTCATTTGTATTTAAACTTATTTCTCTTTTAGGAGATAAAAAATTACTTTGAAAATTAAAATCAGAAAATTGACGTCTTCTATTATTCTTATTGATCATTGAAGATTGTAATCTATCGTAAACTTTTCTATTACTTCCTAAATTATTTCTATAGTAATTAGTAATATTACTAATTTTATTTGTGTCATTGAACATTTATATTTTTTTTTATTTAATATTTAAAAAAACATAAAAACAATTAAAAATAACAATTCTAAATAATCAAAATCAAATATAACAAAAACATAAATAAAACTAAAATCCCTAAAAACAATAAATATTTATGTTATAAAGTTCATAATAAAATATAAAATACTTAAATAAATTATCAAAATAACATAATTAATTTTTACTTAATAATTTCTTATAATATTTTTTTATTTCCTTATAATTTAACCTTAATGAAATTATTAATTTATATTTATTTTATTAATTTTTTTTTATAAAATTAAATAAATTTAATTTAACTTTCACACCAAATTAAATTGATATATATTAAATAAAATAAAATTTTAATAAAAAGATTTTAAACAATTTTTCCCACAAACTAACTTAAGAATAATAACAGTATTCGTTAAAATAGAATGAAAATGAATAATAGTATTTCCTTCAGAAAGAGTAACATTAGAAATAGAAGATAAAAATTTAGGATCTTTAGAATAATAAACATCACCTTGAACACCATTTAAACTATTTTCATTTAAAAAATTATTAATTTCAAAATTTTCAACATTCATATAACAACCACAAACAAATTCAGAAATTTCACCAGGAAGAATAATTTTACTATTAATTGACTTTTCTTCTTTTTCATATCCTGGTCTAAAAATAATAGCATAACCTTCATAAAATGTATTATCAAAAACATTTAAATTATTTGTATTATAATAAATATTAGGTTTAATTGATTTTGGAATTTCTTGATTGAATAAATTATTATCATTTAAATTTAATTGTCCCATTGAATAAAATATATCAAAATTTCTATTATAATCTTTTTCTCCCATATCATAAGATAATAAACTTGAAGTTGAATCAATACTTTTTTTTATTTTTTTACCATCAATTATCATTTTTATTATACAAATAATATCTTGATCAGAACGAATAAAAACTTGTGTTTTCATATTTTTTAAATAATTTCTAATTGAATTAATATCTCTTCTTAATAATTTTAAATCATGAGTAAATATTTTATTATCAGAACATAAATCTAAAACATTCATTATTTTCTTATTTAAATCATATTCAAATGGTTGACTTGAATCATAAGTATAAATTTTATCATTTATTAAATATCTATAATGATATCTTCCACAAGGTAATTTTAATTTAACTGTGAATAAATTATCATTTATTTTCTTTAATAAAATATCAGGTTTCCATCCATGAGAAGATAAAGCTAATTTAACATTTTTAGTTTCTGGAAAATTTAAATTTTTAGGATGAAATTCAAAAAAAACTTCTTTTATTTCTTTATCTTTTAATTTCTTAATTTTGATTTCTTCTATTAATTTCTCAAAGGAATTATCATAAAGATATTTTCTATTTTCTTTAATTGAACTTGGTTGAAAAGGAAATAATTGATCAAATCCTCTTGAACTTCCAATAGCACAATCTAAAAAACTAATAGAAGCCATCATTGATGCATTTAAACATAAATTATTATAATAATGATAATAACTCATATTATCAATTGATAAATCAAACAACAAAGTTAAAGGTCTTTCAGGAATTAAATTTTTTAAATTATTTTTATTTGGATTTAAATCACTTTCATATTTCTCTCTATTCTTTTTTCCAAAAATTGTAATATTACTTAAAATTTCTTTTGGATTTGTACACCAAATCATTTCTTTACAAAATAAGTTTATTCCACATTCTTTTACATAATTTACTTCTATTTCACTATTATTATCTGGTAATTGAGTCATTATAAATAAATTTTCATTTTTTTTTCTTGCTTCATTAATTAAATATTTTAAAATAAATTCAGGTATTGATATTATATTATCAATAAATAATCCATTAAAAATTTCACTCATTTCATTTAAATATTTACTCATATGTTCAAGTAAAAATTTAGAACATGAATTAAAATTTTTGCCATAATTTATTTTTAAAGAATCATTATTTATTATTACTTTCCTTTTAAATAAATACCAAGTTCCTTCATCTGAAAAATCTGGAAAAGGATTATTTATATTCTCACTTTGCATAATAAACCCATTACATAAAAATATTTTTTTTTTATCATTTGGATCAATCACATGAAAATAATTATCTATTAATTTCCTTCTTAAACCAGTTCTTTTTAATTCTATAAATTCATATCTTATAAATTCTTTAATATTTAACAAAGCATATTTTATCATTTCTTTAACTTTAATAACCCAATCTTCATTTATTTTATTAAAAAATTTTTTAACAAGTTTAATAAAATAAAATTGATTTTGATAAGTATTAGTTTTTTTATCTCTGAAATTTTCTAATAAAAGCATTGAAACAAATTCAATATTAATTTTAACTCCAAATCTACTTTCACCATAATTATAACATTTTAAAGCAATTAAATCATATAAAGTAGCATCATTTAAAATTAATTTCCCTTGTTCATTAGTAAAAATATTATATTCTTTTTCTAATTCATTAAATAAATTAGTTCTTTGAATAGAATAAGATTGTTCTTTTTCTAATTTTTTATAAAAATCCATAAATTCACTAATATAATCTTCAATAGGAATTAAAAAAAATTCTTCGAAATTTTCTCTTAAAATTCTTTTTTTAATATCTTCAATAACATTATTTAAATCATTTTCATTATTAATATAAGGAGCATTTTCACAAGATACTTTTCCTTCAAAAAATAAATTTGAATAATTAACTAATAATTTATCTAATTCATAAGAAACATTTAACCAAGGACAATTATCTAATGTATATCCACATTCTGGATTATCATATATCCAATTTGATTCTATTGAAGTTTGATTTAATATTATATTTATTATACTTCCTATTTTATATTTTTCTCTTAGTAAATTCATATTTTCTTTAAATTTATTTTTTTTTTCTTCATTTGATAATTTTTCCTCAAAGTATAAATCTGATATTTCATTTTGATCTTTTAAACAAAATAAATTATCTGAATTTGAAAGAGATTGAATTGAGGTAAAGTGAATGAAATTATATTTTAAAAGTGAAACTTCTTTATAATAATCTTCAAAATTATTTAATTTTCCTAAATTTTTCGATAAAACACTTTGTAATTGAATTTTACTTAAAGTAATATTATTTAAATTTCCATTTTCATCTTTTCCTAAATTAATAATTGGATTTACTAAAATAAAAAAAGGTTCTGTTAAATAATATTTCCTATTTTCTTTATTTCTATACAACAATAAAAAAGAAAAAATTCCTGGTTTATTAAAATTTACTTTAAAATTTATTATGTTTGATTTTTTACTAGGAGAAATTTTATATTTTTCTATTTCTTCTAAAGGAACTTCTGTTATTTCATTAAATGAACTATTATTTTTTATATAAGGTTTTAATTCTTCAAGAAAAAAAACATTTGGAAATTCATTTAAATAATTAGATATAAGATTTACTTCATTACTTATTTTTGAATTATTATTTAATTTAATATTAACTTCTGTTTCATTATCTATTATAAAAATTTCTCCTTTCTTTAATTTTGGAAGACCATTATCTTCAAGAAAAATATCATAAATATTACTTTGAACAAAAGCTTCTTCATTAAATTCTTCTGGTATTATATTTATTTTTTCTTCTAATTTATTTTCTTCTTTTTCTTCTTCTTCTATTTCTAAACTTGGAATTTCTTTTAACATATTCTTTTATAAATATTAAAATTAATATAAATTGAATTATATTATTTAAAAATTATAAAAAAAAAATAAAACAAAAAGAAAAAGTTATTTTTTATTTAAACATTCATTAATTGATTAAATTTCATTAAACCAGATTGATATTTATCATTTTGAGCTTTTATTTTTTCATATTCATTAACAAGAAATTTAAGTTCATTTTTCATTTCTTCATTTTCTTTTGATAAATTTAAAATTTCCATTTCTCTTTCATCTTTATATTTTTCAAAGCAACTTATAATTTCTCTATTATCATCTTTTTGTTGTAGAATAATATTATTTAATTCTTCAATAGATTCTTTTAATTTTTCATTTTCTTTTTTTTGATAATCTATTTTTTCTTTATCTTCATTTATTATTTTATTAATTTCATTTAATTCATTTTGAATTTCTAAAATAATATTTTCTTTTTCTTTTAAAATATTATTCATTTCATTATTGTCATTTTCACATTGAGAAAATTTAATTTCTAATTCATTTAATCTTTCTTCTCTATCTTTAATATCATTATTTAATTTTTCAATTTTTTTTTTATAACCATTTATTTTTTCTCCTTTTTTATTAAAGTCTTCATTCATTTCTTCAATTTGTTTTTTTAATTCAATAATTTGATTACTTTGATCATCACATAACATTGTTTTTGTTTTAATAATTTCATTTAATTCTTCTATATCTGGTCTTTCTTTTAATTCTTTTATTTGATCTTCACATTCATTTATTAAAGATGATTTATCTCTTAATTCATTATTTAAATTTAATAATTCTTTCTTTAAATTATTTATTTCTTTTTCTTTTTCATATATTTCTTTTTTTAAATTCGATATTTCTTCTAATTTATTATTATTTATATTATTTATATCTTTTAATTCTAATTCCATATTTTTACATTTTTCTTTTAATTTATTATTTTCATCTATATTTAATTTATTTACTACTTTTAAATTTGAAATTTCATTTTCATATGTTTCTTCTTTTTCTAATGAATTTTTTAATAATAATTTACATTCATCTAAACTATATTTTAATTTATCATTTTCTTTTTCTTTCTCATTTATTTTTTCTGAAGTTTCACTTATTAAAGTTTCATAATGTTTTTCAAGAGCTTTAATATCATTTAAACATTCTTCAGTTTTATTATTTAAAGCATAGGAATATTTTTTTTCAATTTCTTCAATAGCATTTTTATATTTTAAACTAGCTTCATTTAATTCTTTTTCATATTTTTTACTTAAATCAAATTCCATATCTCCTTTTGATTTATTTAATCTAATAATATTTTGTTGTAAAGAACTATTATTTTCCATTAAACTTTCTATTTCTTTTTGTTTATCATTTACTTGTTTACTATAATCATATATTTTTGTTTCTAAAGAAGAAATTGCTCTCATTCTTTCACTTAATTCATCTGTTTTTTTTTGTAATAAATCTTTATATGTATTTTCCATTTTATCATAATTCGATTTTAAAGATCTTATTTCATTTTTTAAATCATTTATTTCTGAAGAATTATCTTTTTGTAATTGAGATATTTTATTTTTATCTATTAAAGTTAATTCATAATCTTTTTTACTTTGTGCTAATTTTATCGTTAAATCTGATATTTCTAATTGTTTATCATGTATATTTTGCTTCATATCATTATTTTCTCTTTGTAAATCTGTGTTTTTAAATTTAAATTCTTTTAAATTTGATTCACATGAATCTAATTTTAGTTTTAAATTCTTATTCTCACTTATTATTCTTTCTATTTCATCTTGTAATTCTTGATTTTTTTGTTCCCATTTACTTTTATCTTGTTCATATTTAAAAATTAATTTTTTTTGGTCTCTAAATATATCTTGAATATTATAATGTAAGTTTTTAATTTCTTCTCTATACATTCCCATATTTGTAAAAGGAGCATTTAAAGTATTATTCATAAAATGTTTTCTATTTATTTCAGAAACACTAATATTATTATTATTTGATAAAGGACCTAAAGACATATTATTTCTCATTGGAATTTGAGTTTGAGGAGGATAATTAAAATTATTATTATTATTTGTAAAAATATTTTCATCAATATTTAATATTCCTTCTATGTATTCATTACAATTTGAATTTTGACATACTGGATTTGTATCATTTCCTTCACTTAATACTAAAGTTTTTAAATTTGAAAATCCTATTAAATAATCAAATTGTTTTAAATCATAAATTAAATTTCCTTTTATGTTTAATATATTTAAATTTTTCTTTGAAATAAAACGAGAAAAAGCTTCTAAAGATTGAATTTTATTATGAGATACATTTAATTCTTTTAAATTTTCTAAATCTTCTATTCCATCTAAAGTTGATAATTTATTACAACTTAAATTTAAATATGTTAATTTAGATAATTTAAATAAAGTTCCTTTAACTGAAGAAATTTGATTATTTGATAAATCTAATTTTGTTAAATTTATAAAGTTATTTAAACCTTTTAAATTTGAAAGTTGAGATAATTTTATTTGAAGAGTTAAAATTGATTTTGAATCTTTTATTCTTTTAATTTCTTGAATTTGATTAAATATATCTTTATCACTTGCATAAACTGAAATTTGATAATTAGTTTCACTTTCTTGACTATCATCAATTTCATTTTCATTATCATCATTATCAAATTGACTGGACATTAAGTATAATAAATTTAATAAATTAAAAAAAAAACAAAAAATAATTCTACAATATTTTATTTAATATAAGTATTAACTTAAAACAAAAATTTATTTCCTAATTAGAAATATATCAAATCTAATAATAATAAAAAAAATTTAATTTAAATCATTTTTACCTAAACCTTTAATGAATTTATAAGTTAATTTCCCTTCAACAAAATCAAATTCCAATTCATTAAAATTTCTATGTAAGCATTTTTGAATAGAAATAATTTTAACATAAGTATCTTTAAAATTATCATTTTTATCTAATTTTTCAACACATAAAGGACAAGTATTATCTTGTCTATTAATCCATTCATAATAACATTTATCATGATATTGATGTTTACAAGATAAAATTTTAATTTTATTTTCATTAATATATGAATTTTCTTCATTCGCAGAATTATTTAAACTTAAAGAGCATTCATCATTAAAATCATTCATACAAATAAAACATATTTTATCTATAATGTCTTTATCTTTTTTATATTTATTTAAATAATTTTCCATTCTTTTAATTTTTCTTTTTTCTCTTTTTGATAATTGTCTTCCTCTAATATAATCAAATAAATGCATAATAAGTAAAATTAATATTATAATTCCAGTAAAAATAAAAAATCCAATTCTAACCAAAAATGAATTACAATCACGACAATGATTCATATAATATTTTATATCATTTGAAATTTTGATAAAAGCTTCATTATATTTTTCTTCTTTTATTTTATTTTTTTGTTTAGTCAATATTAACTTTCTTTCATCATTAGATAATTTCTTATTTACATTTTTTCCTGCGTTAAAAATATTCATTTCATCATCAATTGCATATATTACTATAAAAATATTATCTTCATTTATTTCTGAATTATTTTTTGTTAAATAATATTTTAATTCTTTACAAAATAATTTCATTCCATCTTTATTATAATTATAATTAGAATTTAATGATGATACAATAATAAAATATCCATTTAAATTATAATCTATATTTATAGTTTCTAATTCTTCATTTATTGAATTTTGATCTTCTAAAGATAAATAATTTTCTTCATCTGTTATTATTCCATATTTTGGAATTGAATTTGAAAGAGAATATAAATAAGAAGATATCATCATTGGATTCCATCCTTCTTTTTCTATTATTTCTGATGAATAATTTTTAAATGAAGGAGATGATAATATTAATGTTATTAAAAATGGAAAATATAATTTAACCATTTATAGATAAATGATTTTATAATGATTATTATAATTATATTTTGAAAAAATAAAACATTTAAAAAAAGAAATAATTAAATTAAATAATTGAAAAAAAAAATAAATAAAAATTAAAAGAAAAAAAAAAAAAAAATAATATTTAAATTGATTTAAATCAAAAAAATAAATATAAAAAAAAAAATGTCTATATCCCCCGCTCAGCAACAATTTTTATTAATAATATCGAAACTTCTAATATCAGATAATATAGAAAGAAAAAACGCAGAGTTACAAATTCAAAATTTAATAAATTCAAATTATTCAGACGTAATAACATCATGTTCAGAATTTTTAAAAAATGATTCAATTCAAACAGATGTTCGTCGATATAGTTCAGTTATAATAAACATTTGTTTAAAAGGAAAAGAAAATGAACAAAAATACTTACAATTATCAAGAGAAATAAGAGATAATATAAAAAGTAATATTTTATTTTGTCTTTCAAGTGAAATTAAAGAAATTAGGAAAGTTTCTGCTTCTTCAGTAACTGCAATAGCAAAAATAGAAATTCCTATTCATCAATGGGATAATTTAATCCAAATTTTATGTAATGCTACTAATCATATTAATAATAATTTTAAATTAGCTTCTTTAATTACTATTGGTTATATTTGTGATGAAATTTCACCTAATTTTTTTTCTACTGATGAAAAAATTAATATGACTAATTCTATTATTAATGTAATGAATAATCTCATTAATATTCAGAATAATGATAATCATTTAGATGAAAGTCATATTGAATTAATTTTACAATGTTTTGATACTTTAACTAGTTTTTTACCTTTTTTAAAAGGAAAAATTGATGAAATTGATTTTAGAAAAAAATTCTTTGGAATTATTTTCTATTTTATTGATAATAAATTTAATGAAAAAATTAATAAAGCTGCTTTAGAATGTTTAAACGAAATACCAAAAATACATTATTTAATATTAAACGATGTAATTGATTATATAACTAAATTATTATGTGATAGAATTTTATGTGGGGAAAATGAAGAAATAGGAATTCAAGGTTATTTATTTTTTATTTTATTAAGTAAAGAAGAACTTCAAAGAGAAAAAGAAGGAAAAACAAATTATAAATTTTGTCAAAAAATAATAAATTTACTTTGGCCATGTATACAAAAAACATTATTAAATAGGAATTTAGAATATGAAAAAAACAATCCAGAAGAATTTACAAGATATAAATCAATATCTTATTTATTAGATAATTTATCAAAATTAGCAGATTTTACTTTTATAAATGATATATTTTTATTTATAGGAAAGTGTTTAAATTCTAATGAAATAAATCAACAAAATGCAGCAATATATTCTTTTACTTCTATTTTAGAAACAAAATGGAATTTAAATTTAAGAGAAATTATTCCTTCTTCTTTACCTCAAATTTTAACAATGATTGATTCAAATAATAATGAATTAGAAAATACTTGTGCTTGGTGTTTAGAAAAATTATCTGAAAATTTCTATGATATTATTGCAGTCACAGAACAAAGTTTTCAAATTTTTATTTTAAAAGTTATTGAAAAATTAAAAAGTAATAATAAACTTGTTATTATTCATTTATGTTTATCTATTCATTTTCTATCTTCTAAATTATTAAATACTCATTTTGCTAAAAGATACTTTTCAAAATATTTAAAAGAATTATTAATGATTTTATTTAAATTAGCTTATGAAAAAGATGCTTATAATTTTAATTATAATATTTCAAAACATGCTTTTTTAACAATTGGAACTTTAATAGAAGATTCTCAAGATATAGATTTAAATACAATAAAAGAATTTTTTCCATGTATATATGAAGCTTTAAAAAATAGTTTAAATGAACAAAATTTTATTAATAAACAAATGCAATATGATTTTCAATCATATATATGTAGTGTTATTATACCAACTCCTTTAAGAATGGAAATGACAAAAGAACAAATTTATTCTTTATATGGTTTAATTAAAAAAAGCTTTGATGACAGAAGTTGTGTTTATGAAGAAGGTTTAATGGCTGTTGCTTCTTTATCTGTTTATAAAAATCATTTTGATGAAATTTTAAAAGATTTTATTGTTTATTTGAAATATGCTTTACAAAATTATAAAGAAACTGAAATTTGCCATAAAGCTATTTTTTCTTTAGGAGAATTACTATTAAATTTAGAAGATAAAATGAATATTTATTTAGATGAAATAATGCCATTAATATTTGATATATTAACAAAAGATTCAGATAAATCATTAAAAGTTCAATCATTACTAATATTTACAAATATATTTTATTTGGATAAAATTAATTCATATAAATATTTTGATATTATAATAAATTATGTAACAAAAGCTTTTGATGTTGCGTTATTAGCATATGATAAAAGAAATTTAGATTTATGTGAATATTATAATTTATTAAGAGAAAGAATAATTGAATGTATTGAATGTATAATTTCTTCAATAAGTAAAAATGGAAAAAAAGAACTTTTTGAAAAATATATTGAAAGTACTATAAAGTTTATTAATGATTATATGAATATGAAAGAAGAACTCAATGAATATATTGTTAGTGAAAGTTGTGGTATTTTATGTGATTTATTTCAAATTTATGGAAATCATATTGGAGCTTTTATTAGAAATGATACTGTTAATAAAATGAGAAATATTATGGAAAGATCTAATGATCCTGCAAAAATTGAATTATCTAAAAACGTTGTAAGTTCTGTTATGACATATAATTTAAATAATTCTGATTTTTAATCATTTGTTAAATTTTAATAATTTTTTATTATATATTTAATTAAATTATTTTGGAAAAAATTTTTAATTTTTTTTTTCTTTTTAAAAATTGTTTTTAGGTTTTTTTTTATTGAATTTAACTTGTATATTAATTATCAAATGAATTATCATCTTTAAATTTTAAATGTTTTTAATAATTGTAAATTGAATTTTATTTTAAATTAATTTAAACATTTAATTATTATTCTAAGTTTTTTATATAAATGGAAAATATTGTTCGTACTCCAATAAGACATATAGGTTATCATAATTCTAGTAAAAGTCAAGTTAATATTCTTTCTTCACCTTCATTAATTTCTAATAATAAAATATTTGAAACTGATATAAATAATGATAATCAAAGAAAAGAAAATTTTAAGAAATTAATTGATGTAATGAATAAAAACATTATGTTTTTAAAAACTAAGATAAACATGAAAATTTCAGGAGATGATTATCCTTTTAAATTAAATAAAAAATTGAAAAATGAAAATGAAATATTAAAAAAGAAAATTAAAGTCTTTGAAACTAATAATAATATTTTTGATGATGATAATATTGATTTAAACCAAAATTCACCAAAACAATACAATTCAAAGATTGATTTTTTACAGAAAAGAAATCAAAAATTAAAAGAAAAAAATAGAAAATTAAAAAATAAATTAAATGAATTATCAAAAAAAGCAAAAAATAATACATCATATGATTATTTAATAACAAATAAAGAAGAAATAATATCAAAAATAAAAAATTTAAATTATTACATAAGTTCATTTTATCAAAATTTAAACACATTAAATAATAATAATAGTATAAATGATTTAGATAATGAAAGTTCAGAAAATAGAGAAGATTCAATAAATGAAAATTTTAAATATACAGAATGTGAAAATTTATATGAAAGTAAAGATTATGAAGAATCAAATAAAGTTTTAATTCCTTTAAAAAGATTTGAAAATACAAATAAAACAGAAAATATAAATATTACAAATAATATTATTTTAGATAAAGGATTTATTAATAATCCTTCAAATAATACAAATAATACAAATAGAACAACAAGAACTGAAGGAAGGAAAAATAATATATTTAATATTAATAAAGGTTTAAATGAAAATAATGGTGTTTATCCTTCTAATCGAACTAGTTCTAATATTAGAAATAGAAATTTTAATACTAAAGATTTTAATGGAAGAATTGGAAATAAAGGAAATAAAAGTAATGGAAAAGTATTTAAAAAAACAGGTGTTTAAAAGTTATATAATTATATATAAATTAATTTTAATCAAATAAAAATCATAATGTTAGAAAAAAATTCATTTAAAAAATAATAAAACAATAATTATAAATAATATTTAATAAATAAAAGTCATTTTTTTTCATTTTAAAAATTTTATTTTATTTTTTTATTTTTTTTAAAACTAAATTTTTAATTTTAAATAATAAATAAAAATATCAAAAATAAAAAATAGAAAAAAGTAAATCATTATATTAAATTATTTATTCAATTTAAAATTCAATTCAATTTCTTTCATAATATTAGTAAATTTCTCTAAATCAAAATTACAATCAATTTTATTTAAAAAATAATTAATATCCTCATCACTTAATTTAAATCCTAAATCTTTAATAACATTAACTAAAATATTTTTATCAATAATATTATTTCTTTTTTCTCCAAAATACAAGTTAAATATTTCTGCCCAATTATTTTCAAAATCTTCTGCATTATATTCTCTAATAACTCTTTTAACAGCATTAACAAATTGATCTTCATTAATTCCATTGATATTATTTTCTTCAGTATTTAAATCTTTTAAAGCAGTATAATAAAATGGATTTCTATTTGCAAAATCTTTATTTTTATCTGCAAATATTAATATTATTGAAGGCTTTATTTTTCCTAAATTTAAAGAATCAAAATTTTTAAAATCATTTCTTATTTGATTTTCTTCATCTAATGTAAATTCTGGTCTATTTAATTTATTTGGTAATTGATTTATTGTTATTTCTTGTATATTTTTTATAGGTATTATATTATCTACAAATATTAATATTATTTTCCCTTCTTCATTTCTAGCAAAACCAAATTCCTTTAATCTTCTATTTAATAATATTGCATAATCATTTTTTATCATTTCTATTATGAAAGATTTAGCTTCTTCTTTTTCATCATTTATATATTCATTCACTATAAAATAATTATTACCATAATTATCTAAAAAATCCATTAATTGATTTCTATCATATTTTTCTTTTGGTTTTTTACTTAATAAAATTCCTCTTTCTTCACAAGCTTTATTTAAAATATCATTTAATTGTAAAGAAGGAACTTTTTTAGCATTTAAAAGCTTTTCATAAATATCATTATTATTATTAAAATACTTAAGATAAGATTGAGGATTATTTCTAAAATGATTAATTTCATTTAATAATCCATTTTCAATATTTAATTCTTTTTTTTCATTAACATTATCAGAAATAATAATAACAGTAATAAATTGATTTCTTATTTTTTCATGTGATATTCCAATAAATTTACTTTCTGAATTTACTAATCTATCACTTACTCCTTTAATTAAATCTTTTTCATTAAATAATATTTCTAATAATGCTTTTTTAGGATTATTATTAGTACAAACATAATTTTTACAAAAAGTCACTTTTTCAAAAATTGAATTTAAATCTTCTTCTAAAATTTCTTGATCTTTTGGATAAAAAATTCTTCCTTTTGTATATTTTAATTCATTTAAATAATCATTTGATAATTCATTTAATTTTTCATTTTGTTTTATTTCATTTGCTTTTTTACCATTTTTTAATTTTAATATTAATTTGCTTATTTCTTTTAATATATTTGGTTTATAACTTAAAGATTTTTGTATATTTTTTTCATATTCTTCTAATTCTTCTTTATATGTATTTGGTGATGTTCTTAAAATATTTAATTCATATAAAAATTCTTCTATAAAATTACTTTCTGATGGATTTTTATTTAAATTTATTTTATTTCTTCTTTCTTTACTTCTATATGAACTTGTCATTATTATTTCTTTTTCTGTCTTATTGTTTTCTTTTTCTTTTTCTTTATTTTTTCTTTTACTTCTACTTTTTTTTTCTTCATGTTTTTCAATAGTTGTTTTCGTTATTGTTATTGAATTTTCATCTTCTTCTTTTTCAATGTTTTTTTCTTTGTAAATTAATGTTTTATTGTTTTTATTATTTTCTTTGTTTTGCTCTTCATTCATATAGTTTTCTTTATTTTCATTTTCTTTAATTTCATTTTCTTTATCTTCATTAATTATATTATCATTAAGATAATTATCTTTAATATCATTATTATTAAAATTATTATCATTATTAACATTAATAATATCATTATCATTCAAATTAATATTATCTTCAATTATTTTTTCTTCTATTATTTCTTCTTTAATTTCATTTAAATTTATATTATTTTCATTTGGTTCATTCATTTTTTCAGTAATTAAATTTGTATGATTTTCAATATTTATGTCTTCATTTATATTATTTTTTTCATTTTTTGATATTTTTTCTTCATTAAACGGTATATTGTCCTCTTTTTTATTATTTATTTCCTCTGTTATTGTTATTGTTGATTCTATTATTTCTTGATTTTCTTCATCATTCATTTTTATAATTCAAATATTTTAAATTTTATTTTTATTTTCTTTTTTTATTCTATTTAATTAATTGAATAATAGTTATAATATTAATTAACAATTTAATTATTTATTTATTTTTTTTTTTAAATTATTTTTTTAAAATAGCGTCTTTTCTTTATATAAAATATTCTTAATAAACTTATATTTAGATATGTTCATAATTATTATAGATTTCATACTTTAATTCAATCTTTTTTTTAATTTAATTCAAATTAAAAACCTTTTTTTAATCCATATATTTATTCAAAAAGAAAAGATAAAAAAATAATGAAAAAGAAACTAAAAATTTAATTTATCATATTTTCAAATATTTTTAAAATTTTTAACTTGTGAAAAAGAAAGAATTTTTGATAGATTTTTAAATTCAATTAAAAATAAAATAGAAAAAAATAAAAGAATTGAAAATAATAAATTCAATATTAAATAAAAAATCAATAGAATAAATATAAAATTTTCAAACAAATTTTATTAAACATAAAGAAGAAAAAACAAAAATAAAGAGATAAAGAAAAATAAAAATTAAATTATTCTTATTATTCAAAAAGTATTTTACATCAATAAGTTAAATATGAAGCAGATTAAAATATAATAAATTCAAAAATTAAAAAATAACAACTTTAATGGGAGATTTTTTATATAATAAATTGATTTTAATTATTAAAGGAGAAATATCTTTTCAAAGACACTTTTAATATAATTTTTTTTTAACATTTTATAAAAAGGAATTATAACAACCTAAGATAATCTATTTGAAAAATTGAAAAAAATCATTAATAAAATAGGACAAAAAATAACCTCATTTTTATATTGAATAAAATAAATATTTTATTAAATAAATATATAATTTTAAAATATGTTTTATATAAAAAACTAAAATAAATATTTGAAGATTTTCTATATATAAAAATTAAGAAAATGCTCTCAAATTATTTTTCTAAAAAAATCCCTTATAAAAATTAAAAAATCCAAAAAACACAAAATTTCATAATAAAACTTTGAATCCTCCAAATAAAATAATTAAATTTAAAAAAAAAACTAACATTTTTATTACACTTATCCAAAAAGAAAGAAAATACCCAATGAAAAAAAAACCAAAAAATTAAAAATTAAGGGTAAATGAAGTTAAAAAATAAATAATAATCCCAAAAAATTTATGTTATAACGAGATATAAAAAAATAAAATTTATATAAATTAATGGAAGCCGAAGAACCGGAAGTGGAAGTAAAGATAGAAGAAAAGGTAATAAAGCAAGAAAATCCAATAGATCCGGCAAAAGAAGAAGAAGAGAAAAAAAAGAGTGAATCATCAGTTCCTCTTCCTGAAAAGAAACAGCCAATTGTAGATAATTATGAGCCTCAAAAAATATCTGAGTTTGAAGTAATAAATCAAGATCCTTCTTTAAAAAATTATGAATGGGCAATAAAGAGAAGAATGGATCATTATAAAAATCAATTAAGTCAAATAGAAGGTAATGAAAAAAGTTTAGAAGATTTCTCTAATTCATATAAAAGAATGGGTCTCCATGTTCAAGATAATGGAGATATCCTTTATAGAGAGTATGCTCCTGGTGCAAAGGGAATTGCACTCTTTGGTGAGTTCAATGGATGGAATAGAGATCAATATTGGGCTAAAAGAGATAAATATGGTTTCTGGGAATTAACTATTCCTGCTGTTAATGGAAAACCTGCTATTGAACATAATACTAAAGTCAAATGTAATGTTGTATTAGCTAATGGACAAAGAGCTGATAGAAATCCTATTTGGTGTACTTATTTAATTCAAAATAAAGAATCTTTCATTTTTGATTGTGTTTTTTGGAATCCTCCTGAACCTTACCAATGGAAAACTGAAACTCATATGAAAAAACCTAAAAGTTTAAGAATTTATGAATGTCATGTTGGAATGAGTTCTTTTGATATGAAAGTTTCTTCTTATAGAGAATTTGCTGATACAGTTATTCCTAGAATTAAAAGAACTGGATATACTGCTATTCAACTAATGGCTATTATGGAACATGCTAATTATGCTTCTTTTGGTTATCATGTTAATAATTTCTTTGCTATTGCATCAAGAAGTGGAACACCTGAAGATTTAAAATATTTAGTTGATACAGCCCATGAAAATGGTCTCTTTGTTTTAATTGATATTGTCCATTCACATGCTAGTTCTAATGTTGCTGATGGATTTAATAATTGGGATGGAACAGACTACTTATATTTCCATGGAGGAGCAATGGGACATCATTCACAATGGGATTCACGTCTATTTAATTATTCCTCATATGAAACATTACGTTTCCTTTTAAGTAACTGTGCTTTCTACACTCAAGAATATCATTTCGATGGTTTCCGTTTCGATGGTATTACTTCCATGTTCTATAGAAATCATGGTATTGGATATGGATTCAGTGGAGCATATCATGAATACTTCGGTGACAATTTCGATGAGGATGGTGGAGTCTATGCTATGTTAGCAAATACAATTATTCACAGAATCAATCCTGAAGCTATTACCATATGCGAAGATGTTTCTGGAATGCCTGGTATATGTAGACCTATTGAAGATGGTGGTTTTGGTTTTGATTATCGTCTTAATATGAGTATTTCTGATAAATGGATTCAATTACTTAAAGAATATAAAGATGAAGATTGGAATATGGGAAATATCGCTTTTACTTTAACAAATAGACGTTATAATGAAAAACATGTTGGTTATTGTGAAAGTCATGATCAATCAATTGTAGGTGATAAAACAATTTCAATGTGGTTATTTGATAAGGAAGTATATTGGAATATGTCATGTAATGCACCTGAGACAATAGTAATAAATCGTGGAATGTGTTTACA
>JAJJLU010003505.1:0-66882 GCA_023807065.1 Isotricha intestinalis
AATAGTTTTTTAATTAGTATTTGTATATGTTTTGGAGGATATATGTTAAATAAAAAATATGTTGAAATGTTCCTAATTAAGTTCAATAATTCACATTTTAAGAATTAATTTGTTTAAGTAAATTTAAAATATTAAATAATTAATTTAAATATATTTAATAAATTTAATTTATTACTTTTAAATATAAATAAAATATTTTTATGTTTGATATTAAATGAATGAAAAGAAGAAATATTCAAAATAATGAAAAGAAGAAATTAAATCTTATTGATTTATTATCTTTAAAAAATAAAGATATAAAAAAAATCTTAAGCTATTCTCATGGAATAAAGAAAGTCAAAATGTAAATTAAAAATTTTAGTTAATTCAACTTAAAAAAATATCATTTTCAAATCAAAAAAAAATACTTTAAACATTACTTACAGAAAAGAAGTAAATATATAAAAAATTTAAAAAATTTAGTTTTGGTTAAGTGGAGCTAAAAAAGATATAATCAATAATCCAAATTATTAGAATAATTTAAAAAAAATTTGCCAAAAAATATTACATGTCCTTAGAAAACTTTATTGATCCTTTTTTTAAAATAAAAGACAATTTGGTTAAGTAAAAATATTAAAAATTACAAATGATGAAGTATAATAAAAAATTAAATTTTAAATAGAAATATTTTGGATCTTTATTTAAGTTATTGAAACTCTTTTACCTTTAATTTACTATAGTAAATAAATTTATTTATAAATTGATAATTAGTCTTTTTTTAATTTTATAAACATAATTTATAGTTTTTTCTTAATTTTAAATCTCTTCAATTTAACATTATTTTTTTACTCGTTTCTTTCTCATCAAATTTTTTTAAAAACCCAAAATCAAATATTATATAAAAATTACTTATTCCTTTTAAAATTAATATTAACAAAAAAAAAAGCCAAAAAAAAAAAATATTAGTCAAATAACAAATAAATTAAATAAAAACAATAAATAAAATTAAAAAATAAAAATTAAAAAATAAATGATTCTTTCTCATACAAAATCATAACATAGAATAAAATAAAATCAGTCTTATTGGAAAATCTTTATAATTTTAATATTTATTATAATAGTACTAAATATGATAAACAAATATTAAAATAATTTCAATAAAATCAAATTAACAATTTCTTTTTTTTACTATTCTAAATAATATAATAATTGAATAAATAATTAAAAAAAAAATAAAAAAAATAGTTAACTATTCTATCTCCTCCTTGCATAAAAGGAATACCTGTTTTAGTAAAATCATTTTTATCAATATATTCTCCATTTATTATTGGGTTAAATGATGAATATATTATTTCAGTGTCAATGGAGGAATTAGAATTTCTTTTATTAAAGTTATATTTTCTTGATATTCATTTTGATATTTTATTTCTTCTTTATATTCTTCTTCATTCTTAAAATAACTTAAATTTATTAAATCATATAATCCTTTAAAATAATTATATAGAAATATAAGATCATTCATATCTTTCATTTTATATGCATAAGGCCTTTTTGAAAATATTTCTTTATAACATTTTTTTTCTCCATCACATTGACTTGTATAATATAAATTATCATCAGTTTTATTATAATATTCTAAATTTAATTTTAAATTAGATGATAATTTATTTAAAGCTATTAAAATAGGACAATCTCCAAATTTATAAATTTGATTCAAATATTTTCTATAATATGCATTTTCATTATTTTTAATTTTTGACTCATATTTACATTCATTATCTCCTAAACTAAATGGTCTTTAAATATTTTATCAAACATTTTATTTTGTTGTTCAATATCATTTTGACTAAATTCTTTAGAAATACAAATATTTTCCATATTTAATCTTTGTCTAATTGCTTTGGCAAAATCTGAATAATATTTATCAGAAAATAATTGAGAAATAAAAGGAAAAGGTTTTAATTTATTAAGAGTTTGTATTGATTTTAGCATTAAAAATTGACAAATTTATGAAAAGAAGTAAACAAATTATCAAAAACTTTAAGTCAATGAAGAAGTCCTATTGTAATGAATTTTTTAATTTTAGGAATTAAGTCTTTATTTTCTTTATAAATAAGATTATTTTAATGTAATTAAAGTCCCAAATGAATGTGCTACTATTATTACTTTTTTTCCTATAATATTAAATAAATTCTCTATTTGAAATCTAAAAACTTTTGTTACAAATTCATTTGTTGCTACAAATCTTCTAAAATCATAAGGAATTTAAACTAGGGAAAATCCTTCTTTATATCCCATTGAGGTTAAATTTTTATCATATCTCTAAAAACTCTTGTATCAGACATATCACTCTCTATTACATGTGCTATTGAATTTAAACCATATTTTGAATTTTTCTCTGTTTCATCATCTCCGCTATCAAATTGAATTTTTATATAATCAGAATGATGATAAATTTCTTTATTTTTTTTGGCTTTAGGACATTCATATTTTTTATTAAAAAATTAATTAAGAATCCTATACATGCACTTTTATAATTATTTTCAGAAAAAATTCCATTATTTTGTTTTAAATATTCTTTAATGTCTTCCTGTATATTACTGTTACCTAAAATTCCAAATGAACTTGTTAAACTTAAAAATAATGTATCTTTAAATATCATATATGATTTTTGACAAATAGACAAAAAAATTTTATATTTTTATAATTTTCTTTTTCTTTTTCAAAATATTTTTTGGCAATTAAATTCTATTTTTAATCTTGTATTAAAAATGCTGGTACTAATATTACATTTACCTAAAATAAATCTTAAATTAATGTCAATATCTTTTTCTTCTCTTATAATATTATATTTTTTAATAAAATTGATTTGGCTTCTGAAGGAGAAATTAAACAAATTGGGTTTATTTTTATTTTTTTCTGGTTTTTTTTTATTTTTTTCATTACCTTTTCTTCCGAAAATAATATTAATATACATATTAATAGTAATTCAAAACTAAATTAATCATCATATTATCTAAATATTCTTATTTATTTTAATTATATTTAATTATTATCTTGTTTTCAACTATAAAAAATGTTGATTCTAAAATTAAAAAATTAAAAAATAATAATGTTAACTCAAATCATTTATTTATTATTTGACCCAATCCTCAATCTCCATTTTTTAAAAGTATTTATGATTTAATCTTTTTTATAATTAAATAAAATTTAATTAATAAATGGTGATTGGTCCCAATCCCAATTTTTCTTCATTAATTTATATAAATATAAAAATAAATGAATTAAAATAATTATGCTTAATTGTTTAATTTATTTTGGTGTGGGAAATAATTAATAAATAAATGAAGATAATGATGATGAGGAAGGATATAAAAACAAAGAAAAGAAATAAGAAAGAACAAATGAAGATGATGAAGAAAAAGATAAAAATAAGAATGATTCAGAAGAAGATGAAAATGATGAAGAAAGATATAAAAAAAGATGGAAGAAAAAAAAATAAGAATGATTCAAAAGAAGATGAAGATGATTATGAAAAATATAAATAAAAGAGGTAGAAAAAAAATAGAGATGATACAAAAGAAGTGAATTTGATGAAGTAAGAAAAAAAGAAAGAAAAAAAATGAAATGATTAGAAGATGAATATGAATATGATGATGATGAAGTATAGATAAAAAAATCCTTAGAAAAAAAGATTAAGATGATTTAGATGAAGATGATATAGAAAGAAATAAAAAGAAAAATCTCAAAAAAAAATGATTTATAAAAATAATAAAAAAATCAAAAAAGAAAAAGAATTATGATTTAAAAGATGACTATAAAAAAATAAAAAAAAATTCATCATTAAATTCTAATTCAAAAAATAATCAATCAATTAAATCATCTAAAAAGGAAAAAAAATTAGTGTAATTTAATGGAAAAGAAAAATAATAATGTTATTATAAAACAAATTTATATGAAGAAAAAAAAGAAATAAAACCATCAGAACAAGAAAAAGGTTGAGAATGGAAAATATAGAAAAAATAATATAGATAAAAATATAGAATTGATTAAGAAAAAATTAAATGAAAATATTGATTTTTTAAAAGAAGAAAAGAAAAAATAAAAAAAGACGAAGAA
Source organism: Isotricha intestinalis (assembly GCA_023807065.1). Taxonomy (NCBI): domain Eukaryota; phylum Ciliophora; class Litostomatea; order Vestibuliferida; family Isotrichidae; genus Isotricha; species Isotricha intestinalis. The sequence goes on from JAJJLU010003505.1 coordinate 4,099, forward strand.
TTTTTTAGTTTAATGTTATCAGATAAAGCATGTGAAAGAATGGTTAAATTAATACATTATACTGAGAATAAAATTTGAGTTTTATTAGAAGGATTAACTGGAACATCAAAAACTAGAACGACATTAATTACATGTGATTATATAAAATATAAAAAAAGTAAAGATAAATAAAATGATAATTTATTAAGATTTAATTTAAGTAGAGAAACAAATATAGATGATTTGTTAGAAAAATTTATTGGTGATCAATATTTAAAAGTAGAAAAAAGGTATATTTATGAAATCTTATGGTGAAGGATATAAATTACTTTTAGATGAAATAATTTAGCTAAAAAAGAAGTTTAGAATGTATTCAATAAGCTTTAGATAATAAAGAATTATTTTTGATTGTAATGATAAAGGATATGTTAATATTCCAATGCATTCAAATTTTTCAATTATTACTACACAAAATCCAAATAAAGAGAATTTAAAGGAAAAAGACAAGATTTAGGAATTAGATTTTTATCGAGATTTCAAAAAATTTGTTTTCTTGATTTTGATAAAATGAATATAAAGATATAAAAAAATCTTAAGCTATTCTCATAGGATAAAGAAGGTCAAAATGTAATTAAAAATATTGGTTAATAATTCAACTTAAAAAAAACATCATTTTCAAATCAAGAAAAAAAATACTTAAAACATTATTTTTATTTGAAATGCCAAGTAAATACAGAAAAAAAGTAAATATATAAAAAATATAAAAAATTTAGTTTTGGTTAATTGAAGTGGAACTAAAATAATTTAACAAAAAATTTCAAAAAATTTGTCAAAATATATTCTATTTTATTATTTTTCTTCAACATTAATTTTTCTATTATTTTTGTTTTATTTTTATTATTATCAATTTTTTTATTTATCTTTTTAACAATTTTAAACCATTTAATTAAATACTTTTTTTTTATCTCATTTTTATATTTATCTTTCCTTAAACTAAATTTAAATAAATTTCTTCTAATTTTACTTTTTAATTCTTCAATTTCTCTGTTTTTCTTTTTTACTCTTTCTCTTAATAATCTAATATTTTTAAGCCATTTTTTAAATTTTTTTTCAAAATATCATAAGGTTTTTTATTTCTCTTTAAAATGATATTAAATAATAATTTTCTAATTTTATTTTTTGTTAATTCCGCTTTCTTCTTTTTTTCTCTGATTTTTTGAGTTATTTTTCTTGCTTTATAAATCCATGTTCTAATTATTTTTCTTAATATATATATATTATTTCTTTCTTTATTTAATAAAACTGAAGAAAGAAAATAAAATTTTTTCTTTGTTGAATTATTATTTTGTTGTTTTTTCTTTAATATTAAATTTAATAGATTTTTAACTTTTTTTCTCCATTTTAATAAATAATTTAGTAAAATATGTTTTTCCTTTTTTTCTTTATTTAATATTAATTTTGTTAAAACATCATTTGGTTTTTTATTATTTTTTTTTTCTTTTAAAATAATTTGAGGTTTATTTTTATTATCATGATACTTTTTTTTATTATTTAAAACATTTTCACTTTGTTTAATTGTATTTTCTTTTTTCTTTATTTCATTTTCTTCTTTATTTATTTCATTTAAAGTATCTTCTTCATTTAAAGTTATTAAATTATTTTCTTCTTTTTTATTATCTTCATTTAATTTTTTTCATGTATTTCATTATTTATTTTTTTATATAGTAAATTAGTATTATTATTTTCTTTTTTATTCACTGATTTTAATATTTCATTATTAATTACCTTATTTATAAATTTAGGAATTTTATTATTAGATTTATTATTTTCAACTTCGGAAATTTCCTTTTTTTTATTTATTTGATTCTTTTCATTATTTATTTTTGTTTCTTTTGGTAATTCTTTCTTTATTTTATTTTCAGAATTTTCTTTGCTTTGAGATTTTTTTGTTTTTAATTTTTGAATCTTCTTTTTATTAATTGATTTTTCTTTAGAAGGTATTTCACTGGTTTTATTTTGATTTATTAATTTTTTTTCTTCATTTAATTTATTTTTCCAAATAATAAAATATTTTTTCATTTGATTATTGTTGTTTTCTTTTATTCTTTTTTCATTTTTTTCAATTATTGATATTAATAAATTTTCTTTTTTATTTTCATCTTCTTTTTCTTCTTTTTCTTCTTTTTCTTCTTCTTCTTCTTCTTCTTCATTATCATTTGTTTTTAATGATTCTTTTATAATACTCCAATTTAATAATTTTTTTCTAAGAATTTCTTTTAATTGCCTTTCTTTTAATTTTATAAGATGTTCTAATAAAACTTTTTGCTTTTCTTCATCTTTTTTTATTTGAAAATCTTTTTTTTCTTCCAAAATATTTTGTAAATATTTATTCACATTATTATGATTGTTTACATTATTTTCTTCTATATTATCTGTAACATTTAAATTTTGTTTATTTTCAATTAAATTTTCACTTCCATTATTCATTTTAATATCATTTATATTATCAATATTTTTTTCAATAATATCTTCTTTATTATGAATTTCAGATTTTTCTTCTTCTTCATTAATGTTATCATATGAATTACATATTTTATTATTTATTAATTCTTCTTTATTGTTTAAATTATCAATTTTTCTTTCATTTTCATCAATCTCAATTAAATTAAAATTATCTTTAAATGATAATTCTTCTTCATTTATTTTATTATCATTAGCTTTTTCTTCATTTGTAATAAATGAATTTTTTTCTTCAATATTATTATTATCAAATGTGATGTTATCTATATTATCATTGTTCTTTTCGAAAATATTTTTATTTTCTTCTTTATTACCATTTATTTTATTAATTTCTTCATTTTCATTATTTTCATTTTGTATATTTGTTTCTTCGTTATCATTTAAATTGTTATTTTCATCTTTTATGTCTGATATATTTTCATTTTTATTATTTTTTTCATCTAATAAATCATTTTCAATGTTATTTTCATTGTTTATAATTAATTCAGATTCTTCTTTTTTATCATTTGTATTATTTTCTTTTTGAAAATCTGTTTTATTTTCACTTTTTAAGATATCTGAATTATTTATTGTTTCTTCTATTTTTATATCATTCAATTGTTCTTCATTTAAAATATTTAAACAATTTTCTATATTATCAATTAATTGATTATCGTTATTTTCTTCAGTTTCATTTTTTACTAAATTTAATGGTTTGTTTATATTATCTTCATTATTTAAATTTTCTTTATCATCTACAATATTTTCATTATTTTTTTTTCCTTTCTCATCGTTTTCTCCTAATATATTACTTTCTTTTTCTCCTAATATATTACTTTCTTTTTTTATTTCTTTTTCATTTATATTTTCTTCAATATTCGTTTTTTTATTATTTTCTTCGTTTTTATTTTCATAATTATTTTCTTCAATGTTTTCTTTATCTATTATATTGTTATTATCTTTTTTTTCTTCTAAATAATTTTCTTCGTTTTTTTCTTCAATTTTATCTTTTTTTTCTTCTAAATTATTTTCTTCTTTTTTTTCTTCAATTTTATTATCTTTTTTTTCATTAATATTAATATCTTCTTCATCATTTATATTATTATTATCTTTTTTTATTTCCTCATTATCATTTTCTTCTTTTTTTTCTTGATTATATTCTTCTTTATTTCCTTCATTTATATTATAATTATTATTTTTTTCATTTAAATCCTTATCAACGCAATTAATATTTTCATTTATTATTTCTAAATTATTTTTTGATTCTTCTTCTTTCTCATAATTTTCTTTTTTTTCTTCGTTATTTTCTTCTATTTTATTTTTTAAATTATTAAGATTATCATTATTATCTTCTTTAATATTATCTTTTGGTTTATCTTCACTCATATTATTTATTTCTTCATTATTAATTTCATTATTAGATTCAATTTTACTATTTTGATTAAGTAAATTTTTTTGAGAATCATTTTCATTTTGAATACTCTCATTTTTTATTTCATTCACTTGATCATATTCTTTATTTTTTTCATTTTCTTTATTTTCATTGTTTATTGCATTAATTTTAATATCATCATTTTGATAAGAATTATTATTATTATTTAATAATTTCTCTTTATCTTTTTCTTCGTTTACTAAATTATTATTTTTATCTTCAATACATTCATTATTTTTTTTTATATCCTGTTCTTCTTGTTTTATTATATTATTTTCATTTTTTATATTATGATGATATATTTGAAAATATTTTTTAATTTTATTTTCATATATTATTTTCAATAATAACTTCTGAATTTGTTCTTTCCTTTTTATTTCAATAATATTATTTTTATAAGTTGAAAATTTATTATTAAGCAATAAATTTAAAAAAATACCACCTTTTACAATTCTTTTTTTTAGTATATTTTCTATTTTCATTTTATTTCTTAATTCAATTGTCTTAGCATCAATTTTCCATTTTGTAAATAATTCATCCAAAATATTGTTTTTATTTTCATAAGTTTCAATTCCTTTATAAACAATTTTTTTAAATAAATTTAACATATTTTCTTCTTCTTTAGTTAAAGGTTTTAATTTAAATTTATTTTTTAAAATAACTGTAATTATCTTTTTTTGAGTTTTTTTTTTCTCTTCTTTTATATCTTTAATTATACTTTTTGATATTTCATTACTAGCATAATTTTTTTTTTCACTTTCAATTTCATTTTTTTTAAAATAAGGAGAAGAAGAAAATTTTTTTAAAGCAAATTTATTGTCTTCTTTTTTTATTTCATCATTATTATTATTAGAAGAAATAATTTTTAATTTTTGAATATTTAATTTTTTTTCAGATGAATTTAAAGAATTATTATTATTATTATTATTATTAATATTAGTTTGAAATGTTACTTTTTTAATATTTGGTTTTGGATTTAAATCTTCTTGAATTATTTTTATATTTAATTTAGGGTTATCATTTTTATTTTCTTCATTTTCATTTTTTTGTTCTTCATTATTGTTTAAATTTGGAATTTGGAATTTTTTTTCTTCTAAATTTACTTCATTAATTTCTTCATTAGTTATTACTTTATTTGGCTTAATATGAATTGTTTGAATATTTAAAAGTTTTTTATTTTCTTCTTTTTCATTTTTATTTAATTGAGAATGCCAAAAAAGAAAATATTTTCCAATTGAATCATGTTTATTAATTCCTCTTATAATCAAATTTTTAATTTTTTTTTGTTTTTCTGTTAAATTTAAATTTGATTCTTCTTCTGATTTAATTATTATTGGTTGATTATTTAATATTGGAGTTTTTATTAAATTGCCTATTTGATTATCATTTGATTCTTTATTTAATGTATTCATATTAATTTTATTATTTGTTTTTTTTTTTAAATATATATCAAATATTTTAAATTGTTTTTTTACATGAATAAAAATAGTTTGAAATATTATCAATTTTTTATAAATTCATATAAATATTTAATTATTTAATTATTCAATTTATTTAATTCTATTTTAATAAAAAAATATTTTATTTATGAAGTGCAAAATAAAAATATTTATTAATTTTTATTAAATTAAAAATGAGTGATGATATCCTTTCTATGGATGAAATTTTTCAAGAAACAGTGGATGAAAAAAAATATGAAAAATTTGACCCGCGTCAGAAGAAAAAAAAAATAAAAATAATAATTCTAATCCTAATTGCTTTATTTTTAGTATTTATAGGAATTATATTTTTAATAAATAATGGAAATAAAAAACCAATAAATCCAAATCCTCAAAAAGATAAAGACCAAGATCAAGACAAAGATAAAGATAAAGATAAAGATAAAGACAAAGACAAAGATGTATTTAAAATAATACATTTAAAAAATAATTCAGAAATCAATAAGCCTCTATTATCAAAATTAGAAAGTGAAATAATTCAAATTTCAACAAATAAATTAAAAATAGGATTAATAAAAGATGGAGAAACAAAAGAAAGTGGAATAGGAATTCAAACAGAATATGGTAGAAATATAGATATAATTCCAGGATTTTCAAATTATGCACATCATTTATTTTTCGGTGGAAGTAAAAAATATCCAGATAATACTCAATTAAGAAATTTAATATATAAATACGGTGGAAATATAGATTCAAATACTTTATCTAATAAAACTGTATATTTATTTACTTTTCCAAATAATGAATTTGAGACAATTTTAGATATTATAAGTTCTAACATTTTTAATCCAAATTTTAATGAATCTTTTTCAGAAAATGAAATTAATTCTATTCATTCTCAATTTTTAAAAAAAAATAATACTCAAAATAATATTATGCAAATTATCAATGATTATATGAATCCAAAAAATCCTTTTTATAATAGTGGGATTGGATGTTTTGAAAGCTTAAATTATATTCCTTTTAAAGAATTGCTTGAAAAAATTAATGAATATTTTAAATTTAGTTTTAATCCTGAAAAATTTAAATTAATTGTTTATTCTAATAAAAGTTTAATTGATTTGGAAAAGTTAGTTGTTAAATATTTTAATTTTACAACTCAAAAATCTAATTTAAAAGAAGTTTTTGAGAAAAAAGAAAATGATTTAAAAAATGAAAAAATATTTAATGAAACTGTAGGAAGAAAAGTTATTCATATGTATAATAAATATAATTTATTAACTTTAGTTTTTCAAACTGAAAAAACAAATAGAGAAAATTCAATTAGTGATTATATTAATGAATTAATTACTTCAAATTCAAAAGGTACTTTATTAGATTATTTATCTGAAAAAAAATATTGTTTTTCAATTGAAACATCAACTTTAGAAACAAGTGGAAATTATGATTTATTTATTATAAACTTTTTATTAACAGATGAGGGAATAAATAATATTCAAGATGTTATAATAAATATTTATGAATATTTTAATTTTTTGAAAAAAGAAGGAGCAGATGAAAAATTATGGAATAGTTTAAAAAAATTAAGTGAATTAAAAGACAAATTTCAAGTAAATAGAATTGATAAATTAAAGCTTTTATCTGTTTTATCTAATAATTTTGCTAAATCTGATTATAAATATTTCCTTTCTGGAGGAGATTACAGAAAATATAATAAATCTTTAATACTAAATTTTTTAAATTCTTTTGAAGTAAAGAATTCCATATTTATTATAGCAACTAATAAAACAGACATTTTTACAAAAAAAAAAATATTTGTTTATTCTAAAGATTCAAAAGTAAGATTTTTTAATACATCTTTAAAAGAATATTCTTTATCTGATGATTTTTTTGGAAACTCCCCTACAAAAAATAATTTTAAAATTCCTGAAGTAAATAATTACATAAGTAATGAAAAAAATAAGATTATTCCATGTTATGAAATAAGTATAAATAATTGCTCAAATGATGAATATAATGGAACTTCAAAATATATATTTGAACAATATAGTGATGTTATAAATAACTTTAATATATATTATACAATTGATAAATCATTTCATATTCCAATTGTAAAAACATCTGTAACAATTCCTTTTGTCAATGTTGGAATTATAGACCATTATATTTTAAAATTATATAAAGATTATTTTAACAGTGAATTTCAATTTGGGAGTAAAAATGAATTATACAAAGCTGGAATAAATATAAATTCTGAAATAAACGAAAAAGGAGAATTTACAATAACATTTACTTCATTTTCAGATTTAATTGAAAAAGTATATGATACTATTTTAACTTTTTTAACTACTATTCCTTCTGAAAATGATATTGAAATAGCATTGAAAAAAAATAATATTATGATAAATAATGAAGATTCAATGTCTCTTATAATAAAAAATTTAGAAAGAATTGTTACTCTTGATTATAATAATACAAATGAACAATTATATAATAATGAAATATCTAAAGTAAAAAATAATTTTAAATCATATTATTCTTCTTTATTAAAACAAATTAATCCTATTCAATTTGTTTTTGTTGGTGATATTACTAGAGAAAAAATGAAAAATATAGGAATAAATTTTTCTAATAAATTAAAACCTTCTTTAAATTTACTTAATGTTAATTCAGTTCATAAATTAATTGATATTAATTCTACTGTTTTTATTCCTTTTGAAAATGAAAATATTTTTGAAAAAGAGTCTTTTTCTATTTCAACATATCAACTTTTTGATTTAAAAGAAGAAGAAAAATTAAAGTTTAAAATTTATAAAAGATGCACTTCAGAATTTTTTTTAAATGAATTAACAAAGAAAAAAATTGGATATAAGGTTTTAAGAGATATTAAAGTAATTAATAATGATAATAATTTATTATATTTTTTAATTGGAACAGGAGGAATAAATTCCTTACCAAGTAAAATTGATAATGAAATTGATAAAGTAATCGAATTATCTTTAAATTCTTCTTGTTCAGACTTTGATAAAATTTATTATTATTTAATCAATGAAGATGATAATATAATTGATTTAAATTATAGATTCAATCAAGTTTATAGAAAATCAAAAGGAGGAGAATTAAATATTCAAAATAACATAAGTCAAATTAAAGAAAAACCTGATTTTAATTATAATAATGTTATTTCTCTTGTTAAAAAATATTTAAAAGATAATCCAAGAAAAATTATCATTTCTTTATATTCAAATTATGTTTCTTTAAATGAAAAAGAAAATGATATTAAAAAATATTTAGAAAATAAAAGTAATTTGACTCCTAATATGAAAAAATATTATCCAAAAATTTTATTGGATAAATTTTATATATATAATAATTTTGATTTACTTTATTATTTTACTTCTTTAGGTGAAGAAAATATTGGTATTGATGAATTTAATGTTATTTATAATGAAACAAATAAACCTTATGATTTTTATACTGATATTGAAGTAATGAAATTATCTAAAAATAACTTTACCTTTATGTTAATCAGTAGAAATAATAAAGAAATTGAAAGTGGAGTAGAAATTAAATTTAAATTTGGTTTTGAAAATGATTTATTTGATGGAATGTCTTATTTAACTGAAAAAAGCTTTTTGAATGGAAATAAAAATTATAATTTTAGTTATTTATATAATTTAGTAAAACCTTTTAATGGATATATTAATTCTTATACTGATGATAGAACAATGACTTTTCAAATTTTTGGTCCATATTTTCAATTAGAAAATATTTTAGAATATATTTGTGATATTATTAAAAATCCTTTTATCGATGAAAATTTTATTAAAAATGAAATAAATAATATTCATTATGAATTTCTTTCTAATAATTATAGTGAAAATATTATGATGAATATTTTAAGAGATAATTCTAATCAAAATCATCTATTTTCAAAAGTTAAAACTTTTGGTTTTGGAAATAAAACTTCTCTTTCTGAAAAAAAAGTTAATGAAATAATTAATATAATTAAAGATTATTATAAATTATTATTTTCTCCTGATAATTTTATCATTGGAATTTATTCTCCAGAACCAATTAATAAATTAAGATGTATAGTTAAAAAATATTTTTCTTTTAATTTAGAAAGCCCTTCAAATGATTTTATTCTTGAGTTTAAAAAGAAAAATGAAAGTTTTATTAAAGAAGAAATATTTAAAGAAGAAAATTTAGGAAAAATTGCAGAAATAAATACTAATGAAAATTCATCTTTAAAAATAATGTTTAAATTACCTTCATTTAAAGAAAATTATTATAATTCTCAATTTCAATTTATTCAATATTTACTTAATGGAAAAGATAAAAATAGTTTAAAATATTATTTAGAAAATAATAATTTAATAACAGGATTTAAATTTGATATAAATAATAAATATTATATGCCTGAAAATATGTTAGTTTTCTTTAATGTGAATTTAACAAATAATGGAATCAAAAATATTGATAATGTAATTGAAAGTATTTTTGCTTCTATTAATGTTGCAAAGAAAGATTTTTCTCAAAAATTATATGAAAATTTTGAAAAAATATATGATATTAATTTTAAATTTCAAGAAAGAAAACACTTTAATTTATCAAATGAAATTGATCAATATATTTATAATTATTTTATGAATGGCGAAGGAAGAAATCATATAATAAATAGATTTGGCAAATTTAAATATAACAAAGAAAATATTACTAAATTTTTAGATTGTATGAATGCTAAAAAATCATTTATAATAATAAATTCTCCTATTTCATCAAAATATATATTACAATCAAAAGAAAAAAAAGAACTTAAAAATTTAAATATATCATATAATATTAGTAATATAAATGACAATACAGATTATTTAAATTCTGTTAAATCTATAAATTCTTTTAATTTTGAAATTAGAAAGAATAACACAATTAATACTTCATTATTGACAAAATCATTTCCTTGTTATTTACAATCTCCAAGTATATGTAATAATGAAGAATATGATATAAGAAATAAAAGAGGAGAATATAAACCTTTGATTATCCAAAATGATAATTATTCATATTGTATAAGTAAAATAGATAAATCTTTTGAAGTTCCTTTTATTAAAGGAATTATCCAAGTTGAATATGAGAAAAATTCAATTAAAAACTTGATAAATTCAAATGAAAAAAAATTAATGTTATATATGTTTTTTGAATTTTTAAAACATAAAATATCCTATTCTGATTTATTAGAAACTGGTTCTTCAATATATATTTCAAATTATCTTGTTCCTTTTTTACAAATTGAATTTAATATTTACAGTTATCAATGGGATATATTTATAAATTTAATAAAAGATATTTCTAATCAAGAAGTTACAGAAAATGAATTTGAATATCTTAAAAATTCTTATTTAAGAAATAAAATTAATGAATATAAAATTGAAAATTTAGATTACAAAAATATATATGAACAATTTCTAAGATTTATTAGTGTAGATACGATTGAAATAAATGATTTTTATCCTTCATCTTTTAATAATATTAATGTAAATGAATTTAATTCTTTTATAAAAAATCTAACAAAATTAGGTGAAAAAATAGTATTTATAACTGTAGGAGATGTTAATATTAATAAAATTAAAAATTCAAATGAAGAATTAAAAAATTTATTCGTAAAAATTGAACACAAGAACATTACTTTAATGGCTTACTCAAAAACAATTATAAATATTCCACAAAATAAAAGTATAATTTATTATTTAAAACAAGGAAAAAATCAAAATTCTTTATTTGTTTTATATGAATATTCAAAGGAATATATGAAAATAGTTGAAAGATATAATTTATGTATTGAAGGATTTTTAATCAATTATTTAAAAAATAAAAAAGGATTTAATCAAGTTTATTCACATTTAATTAAAAAAAATCAAAGATATTATTTTGCTATTTTTATTAAGGGTAATGAAGTTTTACCAAGTGAAATGAATAATTTAATTAATGAAGCAATTGAAAGAACCTTTTCACTGGAGTGTCCTCAAATAGGAAAAATAAATGAATATAATAATGAAAAAGAATTATTTAAAAAAAATACTTCTAATTTACAAGATAGGTTTGAGTATTTAAAAGAATTTTTATCTGAAAAAGAAAGTGATATTATAGATCCAAAGAAAATGAAATTTAAGGAAATCATTTATATATTAAAAAATATTTTGCAAAGTAATCCAAAAAGAATTGCAATCTTTTCTTACAATGAAAAATTAAATGATGATGAGATTAATAAAGATATTACAGGAATAAAAAAGAAATATAGTTTGAATGAAAATATTGAAAATGAAATAACAAACGATATAAAATATTTATCAAAGTATATTTTTTAATTTTAAAAAAAATGATATTTTAATTAAAAAAAAAAATAAATAAATAAAAAATGTTAAACTATGATTTTAACAAGACAAAAGAATACAAAGAATATGCAGAGACAATAAAAAAATCAAAAGAGCCAAATAAAGATAAAAGACTTCCAGGTCAAAGACCAAGAACAGTGAAATGTCCTTTATGTGGAACAGAATTTGCAATTGCAAGTTGGAAGATTCATATAAAGAGTTGTAGACAAAAAGAAATAAAGAGTAATGAATATAGAAAAAAGAAAATTGATGTTGATGGTATTATTGATAGATTTATGAAAGGATTAGAAGGAGGAAATACAAAAACTAAAATTAAAGCTAAAGGAGTTTATGATGTTGATAATTTAAATGAAGAGGCTTTTGAACAACCTTCTGATTTAGTTACTTGTAATAGTTGCGGAAGAAGTTTTGCTCCTGATCGATTGGCTCCTCATCAAAAAATTTGTTTAAAACATCCTGAAATGTTTAAAAAAAATAAATAAATTTTCACACAGTTTATTTTTCTTATTTTTGAGTTTTTATTTTTATTAAAAATTAATTAGTTTTTTTTAATTTTTTTTTTATTATAGGAAATATTTTGTTTAATATATTATATTTAATAAATAATTTTTAAAATGAATTTTCTAAAAAAATTTATTTACAATTGAACATTTAATAATTATAAAACCACAAAATATATTTTATAAATAATCTTATATATTTTTACTTTATAATACAATTTCATTCATTTAATTTATTCAATATCTCTTGATTCACAATTTTTTTTAAAATATCAATTTCATTTTCCTTTTTTATTTTAAAAGTAATGTTTTCATTTATATGTCTTTTAGCAATAAATTTAATTTGAGGATTATAACAATTATAAAAACTTTTTCGATTTTCATCAGAAAAAAAAGATAATTCAAATTTATCCATTAAATTTATTTTTTTTAATAAATTAATAACATCAAATTGATTTAAAATAATTTCTTCTATAATAGAAAAATTTCTTATTATTGCATTATGATGAAATATCAAATTTTTAGGACATAAAATTAAATGAAGATTAAAAGATTGAAAAAAAGATAAGTGAATTTTAAATTTTTTATTTTCTAATTTTTGAATTTTTAAGCTTTTACTATTTGTAAAATTATTTAATTGTAGTGATTTTTGTTTTAAAATCATTTGTTTTTCATTGTTTACTGATAAAAAATTTTTAAAAGATGAATTAATCTTTCTACAATTCAATTTAGGAGTTTTATTAATTAAAGATGATACTTGTTCATTTGAATTATTTAATTTATTATTTAATGAAATAGAATTAGAAACATTTAAACAATATTTTTTTGAAATAACATTTGATTGATTATGTTCAAGGTAATTACATATATTTGAATTTATTATTTTTTCATTCATTCTATTATAACAATATATAAAATTTATACAAAAAATAAAATTATATCCCATTTGAAATAAACCATTTATATCAGAAAATAAATCTTGGATTTTATAATATTTTCTATTTATAATTTTTTTAGTCCCATCTATATTTAAACTTAAAACAAAAAATGAATTATTTATTGTTGGATTTATTCTTTCATCAATTGAATTATAAGTAGATGAAAAGGTAGTTAATTTTTTTTTATTATATTTATAAAATAAAATCCCTTCATCAGAAATATATTCAACTTCTTGAAAAAGATACCATTGTCTTTTATATACAGAAGAAGAAGCTTGAATTAAATCTGATCTAATATATGGAATAGCATTATTATGTAAATTATTATGATTAAAATAAACATCTAATACTTTAATGTAAATAAAAATATTATCTAAAATTTCTTTAGATTTTTCAAAAGGATAACAATCATTTTTTAAAGAACTATTTGAGCATATACTTATCCAAAACACTATTCCAGTATATCCTGTTTCACCAAAAACACCTGTTGAATTAATATTATCTTTAATTGATTCTTCTGAAAAACATATTGATTCATTTATTAATTTTTCATCTTTCCATAAATGATATTTTTCATAAGAAGAAATATTACATTTTTCAATTGAAATTGGAATAATTTGAGTTTTTGATTTTAAAATTCCATCTTCGTAATATCTTTTATCAGTCCAAATATCAGCATAAATACTATATATTTTCGATGAATTTTCTATTTTTTGAAAATATTTATCTAAGACAGTTATTGAAAAATCTTGTCTTGAATACATTTTCTTTGCTCTAGAAATAGTAACAGTATTTTCATATAATGTGAAACTATTTCTTGAGAAAAATATAGAAATAAAATATAATGATATTATTAACATAAATAGAGATAATCCTAAACTTAATACCCCTCCTGTAGATGTTTTAAATCTAAAATCTCCTTTATAAAATATTCTTGGAGTAACCCCTATAAAATCTAATCTTTTAAAAAAAGAAGAAATCATTTTTTTTTGTTAATATTTATTTCATTTAAAAATTAAGAGCCGTAAAATAATAAATAATTATAAATTAAAAATGAAGGACATTGCAGGAACATTAATTTTTTTTTCTCCAATAATTGATACATATCAAACTTATAATGGTGAAAAAGATATAAAAAATTACCCTTATATTCAAATTGGAATAAAATTAATATGTTCAATAATTTTATTTTGTCTTCAATTCTTTCCAATTGATGGAAAAATATATAAAGGCAGTCTTATGCCTCTTATTCATTTAGGATTTTTTGGATTTATATTAAGTTTATTTTTTGCTTGTTTTTATATTTATCATTCATATAAAAATGATTCAAATAAAATGCTTAAATATCTTGGAATTTTCATTTTAGGAAATTTTTTATTTATAGGAGTTGTTAGCTTATTTTTTAAAATTCCTGTTATTTCTCATTTAATAGTATTAGTGGGTTATACTTGTTTAACTTTGTCTCCTTTTCTTGAATGGCAAAAAATTAATGAATTAAGAGATTATAAATTGATTAATCAAATTGATTTATTTGGAATTTTTGTTTTTAATTCTAATGTCGGAATGGCTTTTTTGAAATATAAATTTTTTGTATATTTTTCTTTTGTTGTTGAATTAAATGCTTTACTTTCAATAATTGAAACTGGAATATATTTTTATTTACTTTATCAAAGTGTGATTAAACAAAAAACTAATGAAACTATTGATCCTAACTCAAATTCAAATAAAATGAGTGAACAATTTATTACAAATAATCCTGTTAGCGCAGATAATAATTTTGTTAATAATCCTTTTAATTTTGGTACCGACAGTTCTGGAAATACTTCTTCTAGTTCTTATCAACCTCCTGAAATTAAAGATGATAATCCTACTCCTTTAGTTTAAATTAATTTATTTAAAAAATTTTGAATTAAAAAATAAAGAAGTTTTGAATTTACACTCACAAAAAATATTTTATATTATTTTATTTTATATATAAATACCCGTTTAAATATAAAATATTTTTTAAAAAAATAGAATAAATCAAAAATAAAGATTTAAATTAATAAATCTAAATAAAAAATCTAAATTGATAATAATTTCAAATAAAATATTATAAAACTTTATTGAACTAAATGATGATACAATAAAAATTTTTAGATAGAAGAAGAAAAATAGAAGTTAATTACATTTTTGAATTTAATTATTTTTCGGATTTAAATTAATTATTTGAAAATATTATTTAAAAAGTCGCTTATAAAATATAAATATTCTAATAATTTGATTAAATTTTATATAAATTATTATTTAAAAAACATGAAATCGATTAATTTTTTGAAAAGAAGAAATTCATTAAAAATTTCATTTATGAATCTAAATATCTTAAATATCTTTTATAGGAGTTTCTATTTTTTTTTTGATTGGAAATTTTTCGGTGCTCATTTTTACATTAATTTTTTAATTTTTATAAATTTTTTAATATTATTTAAACTTAGCTTCCAAAAACATTTTATAAAATATAAATAATTAAAAGAATTTATTTTGGGATTATTTTGTTTAAAGATTTATAATAAATAATTGAAAAAATTCTTCAATAAAAATGAGGAAAACAAGATCATTATATAAAGATGATATCTCATTTGACTTATTAAGAAAATCAAGAAAAGAAGATAATGATTATATGATGAAATTGCATTTTTCAAATTATAATACTTTTCAAGAAATGAAAGATTCCAAATTATCCAAAGAGTATTTATCAGATTTAGTAAATAATTTAAAAGATTCATTAAATTTAGAAGATAGTAATATTTTTTCAGATAATAAAAAAGAAGAAGAAAGAATTGATTTATTAAAAAATAAAATGAACAATTTAGAATTAAGAAATTTAAATTGTAATAAATTTAATTCTTGTAGTAATATAAAAAATCTCAATAAAAGTTTAAATTTAAATATAAATTTAGGAGTAGGTTACTTAAATAATAATGATTTAACTCATAGAAGTGATAAAGGATTTAAAAGACATACAATTAATAGATTAAGTATTGATAACAATATTTTCAGAAAATTTTATTTTAGGAATAACCCTTCTGATATTTTAAACAATCACGTTTTTAACAATAAGAAAAAAGAAGCAGACAAATCGAAGAGTTCAAATGAAGAAACATATAATGAAAAACCAACTTTGGAATCAAATAATTTAATCCAAAAAAGTTCTTTAAGACGAAATGAAAGTAAAACAAGTAATTTTAATAAGAAAAATTTTATAAAAAAAACATCTTTTAGATCACCTATTTTTACAAAAAAAAATGTTAAATTTGATGTGTCAGTTGAAAATAAACCAAAAAGATTAAGTTTAGAAGAAAGATTGTCAAAACAAAATTTTTTAGAACCAAGAAAAACTCAAAGTAATAAAAACTTTGCTCAGGTTTTATATAATAATAATGATTTTGATGTTGAAAATATGAAATTTAAAAAAACGCAATTAACAAATAGAAATATTATTGAATTAAATGAAATAAAAAATGATTTAAAGAAAAGTTTAGTTTTAAATAAAAAAGAAAAATTTAAATTATCAGAATTAGATGCTAAGTCTTTTCTTTATGATCATGAGGATAGTTTTGAAAGTTCAAAAGAAAAAGATAGTCAAAATGAATATGAGAAAAAAACTAAATTAGATAAAGAGAGAAATTACAGAGAATTACAAAGAAAAGGAATTGTTTATGATTCTTTAGATGATAATAATGATTTTGAAGAAGATATTTCTATTTTATTTATTCATCCTGAATCTTTCTTTTTAACTATATTAGATTTTATAGTTTTAATGTGTATAATTTATAATTTAATTTATATTCCATTATTTTTAGGTTATAATGATATATATTGTGTAATTGGAAATGATATTAGTATATTTACTATTATTGATTTATTTATTGATTTTATTTATTTAATAGATTTAGTTCTACATTTTTTCATTGCTTTTTATAATAAGGATGATATGTTAAAAACTGAGTTACCTTTAATTGTTACTAATTATTTAAAAGGATGGTTTATTGTTGATTTAATGAGTCTTATTCCCTTTAAAACTTTATTAAATTTTTTTGACACAAAATGTAATGACATTAATTTTTTAAGTTCTTATAAATATTCAAATCAACTTTATTATTTGTTAATTTGCATGAAATTATTTAAAACTTTAAAAATATATGATAATAGATTCTGTGAATTTATGGATGAGCATTTAGATAAATATGTACATTACAATAATTATTCTGGCTTTTATTTAGGAAGTTCAATATTTTTTTTTACGATTCATGTTGTTACATGTATACTTATATTTATAGGAAAAAATGATTATCCAAGTTGGATAATTAAATTTGGATTTAGTGAATATAGTTTCAGTCAATTATATTTTTTAGGAATCTATTATATAATCACAACAGTGACCACTGTTGGTTATGGTGATTTAACTTGTGTAACTCCAAAAGAAAAAATTTTTGGAATAATGATAGAAATTGTTGGTATTGTAGCATATTCTTATATATTAACATCAATAAGTAATTATGTCAAAAGTATAAATGATGCTGAAGAAGAATATTTTAAAAAATATAAAATATTAGAAGATATTAAACTTAATTACAAGGATCTTTCAGAGGATTTATTTGATAGAATTAACAGATACATTAAAAATAAACAAACCAATGAAGACCAAGAAAAAAATTTAATAGAAGAACTACCTATAACTCTTAGAAATACACTTGTATATAGTATGTATGAACCAATAATTCTTAATTTTGTATTTTTTAAAAATTTTGATAATAAAGATTTTATAGTAAAAGTATTATTTTGTTTTAAACCAATTTTAGCGATAAAAAATGATATTTTAATTAAAGATGGTGATTTTGTTGAAGATATAATTTTTGTTAAAAAAGGGAAAATTAGTATAGAACTTCCTGTTTTGTTAAATCCAAATCAACAAGTAACTTCAAATTTAATCGGCTATAATACTATAAATGCAAATACTCGTTCTTTAACAACTCAAAGTAGAAGATTTGATAGATTTCTAAATAATTTTCTCCAAGATAAGGAAGATAGTAATGATGAAGAAGAAGAATTAGAATATCAAAATGTAAAATTGTTAGATATAAGAAGAAATGAACATTTTGGAGATGTTTTAATGCTTTCTAATGAAAGAAGTCCTTTAACTGCTATTGTCAAATCAAGGAAAGCAGAATTATTTTATTTAAATAAAAAAGATGCCATTGATATTTCTCATGATTTTCCTCAAATTTGGTCTAAAATTCAAAAAAACAGTTTTTTTAATATGCAACAAATCAAAAAATTAATGTCTAAAGTAATGAAACTTTTTTATAAGGCAAAAGGAATTTATAAAAAAAATGAAAATTCAATTTCATCATGTTCAGAAGAAGATATATCTGATCAAGAAAGTGAATATCCAAAAACTGAAAATAATTCACAATCTATGGAAAATAACGATGATAAAAAAAATATTAAAAAAATACAAAATTTAAAAACAATAAAAGAAGCAACAAATTTTGAGGATTCTGGAATTTCAAATACACTTTCGAAAATAGATAAATCAACAATTACAAAAAATAATTTAGATTTTACAGTGGAAAATAATGTAGAAAGTATCTTTGATTCAGATTCTAGTCATTTTAATAAGAATTATTCAATAAGGGATAATTGTACAATTAAATTGGAGAATATTTCAAATAGAAATATTGATTTTTCTAATATTTTTTCAGGAAGTGAAACTAATAAAAAAACAATAAATGAAACAAAAAATTCCACTCCTTTTAAACCTTTTGAAATTAATGATGAAATATACCCAAATGAAATTCAAGATTTTATAAATTTTAACAGTAATGAAAGACTAAAAAATAACTTTGATTGTGAAAATCTGAATATTATTAATAAAAAATTTTCTAAATCAAAATCATTAGATAAATATAATAATAATTTAAATCTATCAATTTGTTCAACTGAAATTTCGTTTTCTATTTCAAGTAAATATGAAAATATAGATGAATTAAGTGATTATAAATATTCAAAAACCCCGGTTTTAAGAAAAAAAATTAAATATTTATTAAAAGCTTTTGAAAATGAATCTGAATTTGATTTTAATAAATATAAAATCAACAAAAATATTTTAAAAAAAACAAATATATCAATTGATTCTTTTAATAAAAATAAAAATAATACAAAGAAAACTATTTCATTTGAATTAAATAAAAAAAAGAAAAAAATTCAACATACACAAAAAAAATCATCTGATAATGTAATAACCTATACATCTTTAAAGAAAAATCCAAATTTAAATTTTTTAGAAATCATTAATGACAATATAGAAAAAAATTTGAATATTACAGAAGATGATCTTCCTAATTTTACACAAATATTTCAAAATTTTATTGATAAAGAAAAATTAATTAATAATAAAGAACTTGAAGTTGAAAAGGAAGAGTTAAATAAAAAACTTCAAAGGATTAGAACAATAAAATCTCAACATAAATCTATAAAAAATAATTATAAATTTGAAGATTCAATTTAATACAAATAAATTGATATATTAAAAAATGTTATTAAAAGATGGGAAAAAATGTGATTAACAGTATATTTAATTATAAATAAAAAGTAATTAAAATGTTTAATGTGTGAATAGAATCTAATACTTGAATTATATTGAAAAATAAGGATAAAATTTCTTTAAAATAGATATATAAAATATAAAATAATGTAATGATTGTAAAAAAAAAATAATAATTTAAATAATTTTAAATAATAAAAATTTAAATATGATACAATAAAATGTGATTTCAAAATAAAAATGAAACATTTAAAAATAATGAAAAAAAAAGAAAAGTGATAAAAATATTTTAATAAGAATAATGATTGGAAAATAAGTAAAGGAGGAAAAAAGAAATATGAGAATAGTAATAAAAAGGAAAGAAAAGAAAAAAAAAGATATATAGAAAAATAAAAAATGAGAAAAATTGGGAGTGGAATATTTTTTTGGCATATAAAGAGTGATATTTTGGGTGATATAGAGTATGAGATTCATAAATGAGATATTATTATGAAAATTATTTTTAAATTGAAAAATATTATCTTATTCAAAATGATTTAAAATAGATTTTTATAATAATAAAATAAAAAATAATTTAGAGAAAAATATACATTTTGTTTCCAAAATGATGTTAATAATTCAAATTAAAGTTTTTAGTCCTTATAATCATATTTTTCATTTTTCTTGTTTAAGAAATTATATTTAAAAATATAAATATTTTTTGTCCTAATTATAAATATGTTTTAATTAATAAAAATATTGATTATAATTCTTGTCAAATTAAAGAAGAATTATCATTTGTAGTATTGATAATATAAAAATAATTAAAAGATATAAATAATAGTGAAGAAAAAGAATTTTAGAAATTTAATTTATTGAATATTTATTATTCATTATAAAGTAAGTAAAAATATCTTTAATTTTATTTTAAAAGAAATATATCTTCAATATTTGATTAAATAAATATTCATAGTAAAATAATTGATTATAATTTATATAAAAAATATTGAAACATTAAAAAAAAGTTAAAAATAATTAACAAAATTAATTTTCTTTTAAAAATACTCTAATTTAACATTAATTTAAAATATGATTTATCTATGTTTATTATTTAGATTTATTTTTTTTAAGCATTCCTATTAGTTTTGTTCCAACAATAATAGTTTAAATAAACTTCATAATTAAAATATTTATTTATTTCATTAATACTTTATTAATTGATTTTGTACATTTTTATCTTCTAATATATTATTACTTCTATTCCTTTTATTATGTCTTCTAATAATTTTCTGAATTTATACTTTTTTGTTTGTTAAAACCTAATAATTAATATTAGATTTTTAATAACATTAACATTATCTCAATTTATAAAAAAAGAAAATAAATAATTTAATTTATAGTATTCAATATTTTATCTTTATAATTACAAATTAAATTTAATCTTTAACAATTTCTTTATCATAATTTAATTTCCATTTTATTTCCATTAATCATCAAAGCGCTTTCTTCTTCAAAATCAAATAATTTTTTTCTTTAATTTCCAAATACCTTAAATTAAAATTTTTATGAATAAAATTTCATTTAAATTTTTAGGACTTGACTCTATAAAAGACTTATTTTCTTCTTTTAATTTGTTTATTTTTATTTTTTAATTTTTTGTTTTTCTTTTTTTTAAATATTATTTAAAGTTAAATTTAATTTTTTTCATTTAGATTTTTTCATCTCTTTATTTTTTTCTTTAATAATTTTTATAACTTATAATGACAGAAAGTTTATTCAATGATAAAACTAAATTTATAGAAAAAGATTTACGAACTAAATCTATTGACGAACTGTTATTTATTTATTATAATGTTGAAAAATATGTTTTCGAAATAATGGAAGATGAAAAAGAAGAAAGTTTAAATTTATTTGAAAATCTAAAAAAAAATATTAATGATTTAGACAATAATAATAAAGAATATAAAAATGTTTTAAAAGAAATAGATGATTTGAATTCTAAATTAATTGATAAGGAAAAAAGTATTGAACAATTATTAAATGAAAAATTGGATTTGGAAAAAAAAAATTCAAAAAAATTTATATATGATTTATTAACAAAAAAAATTGATGAAAACTATAAAAAACCAAAAGAAGAACTTGTTAAAGATTTTTCTCAAAAGAAAATTTCTTTTCAAGAATATATTCAAAAATTTAAGGAATTAGGTTCTAAATATTTTTATTATAATAATCTTGCTCAACAACTTGAAAAAGTTTAAATAAATTTTAAGCATTCCATAACAAAAGTAAAGATCAATTTTTTTTAAAATAAAAAAATTTAAATAAAAAAAAATTCAATTGAATTAGTATTATATATATTTTTAATCAATTAAAAATTTAATCTTTATTCTCCTCTTCTTCTTCTTCTTCATCATCTTTAGGCATTCCTACTTGCATTTCAACAATTTCTTTTTGATAAATTCCAGCTAATTTTAAAAGTAAACCAGAAATAAATTTTCCATAATCATCATTAAGAGTATTATAAATATTGTCTTTATCATCCTCAAATTTATAAATAAAATCAACACAATCTAAAAAATTAGTTCTAAATACTCTATCGAAATTTTTGTTAATACAAATAATTTTTAAATTATCAGAAACAGTAGGCATCATTAAAGTTTTTTCACAATAAAAATGTTCAAAATTTTGTGGTTTAGCTTTTTCTTTTTCTTCTTTTTTCTTTTTTTCAAGAGCTTTTTTTAAAGCAGAAGAACCAATTGAAGAAGAAGCCATAGGATTTTTTTTAACTTCTTTTTTATTTGGATTGTCAATAGGAAATACTTCTTGAATTAATAAACAAATACATTCTAAAGGAATTTCATCAAAAGATAAATCTCTTTGAATAAATTTAACTACTCCAAAATCTGTTCCTTCTTTAAATTTATTAATTAATAAATAAAATATTTTTTTGTAAGTATCTTTTACTTTATCTAAACCAATTTCATTACATATATCAAAAAAGTAATTTAACATATCATCATTTATAAAAGTATTATCATAAAAGATATCTAAAATTTGTTTGAATTTATTTTCATCTTCTGGTTTTATTATATCTTCAATTGTTTCTATTCCTTCATCTATTTCTTTATATTTTTCTAAATCTTCATTTTTATAAACAAAAAAAATTGGATGAGATTTTTCAATATAAACTTCAATGATTTTTTTTATTTTTTCATCATTTAAAAAATCTGGAATCAATTTATTAATCATTTCTAAATATAAAGCAAATTGACCTATTGGACCTCCAATTGTTGTTACATTATTTTCTTTTTGATAATAACCATTTATATCATAAATAGCATCAATTCCATTTTCTAACCATTCTGATTTTTTTACTAATTCTACTTTTAATTTACTACGAATAGCATTCAAAATTTTCTCATGTTTTCTTCTTGCTCTTTCTTCTTTCTTTCTTCTAATTTCATCTTCTTCTCTCTTTTTTAAAATTTCTGCAATTCTCTTATTTTCTTTTAATCTTTCTTTTTCTTTTAATATTGCATTTTTATGTTTTTCTTTATTATTTTTCAAATATTTAAAAGTAAGCATTTTTTGTAAATTATCAACAACTTTATAATCATTCAAACTATAATTTTCAGCTAAATCTTGTAAATCTGGTAATAAATCTGTGAAAAAATCATTGTTTTGTGGATTTTTAAATACTGCCCTTTCAGTTAAAGAATCTTTAGTGTTAGATAATAATCTAGAAATGTATTTTTTTGCAATAGTTCTACAAGTTAATTTTTGTTGAAACATTTTAGTCATATTCAATCTTTTAATTTTATTCTCTTTCTTCATTCTCATATCATCATATCTTTTCTTTTCATTATTTTCAATATCTTTAACTCTATTACTGTCTTCTAAATTTATATTTTTATATTTTTCTTGTTGTTCTTTCATTTCTTTGATTTCTTCTTCTTCTAACACTTCTCTTCTAGATTCTTCTAAAGTTTTACTTAAAATAATATGAACAAGAGGTTCTACTTCAATATCAAAATTAAATAAATCACCATCTTCAATTTGAGTTTCAACATCAATACCAGTTTTTTCAGGCCAAATTAAAGGCTCTTGTGGTTTAGGAGGTAAAGGATCAGTTTGAATAATTTCTTCAAAAGTTATTGGTTTAGGCATTTCTGTAGTAGTTACTTTTTCTGTAAAAATCCCGAATCCATCATAATTTACATTTTTTATATTTTTGCTTGGATGAGAATATGCTTTACTTAATTGAGTTTTATCCATTGGAAAATTGTTGCTATATGTTCTATTTGAACGTTTTTTTATTGAAGGTAATTGATTTTTTTGATTTTGATTCTGCTCATTAAAATTTGAAGATGTTACATATACTACTCCAAAGTTATGACCACGACGAAGACGAGGATCAGTTACAAAATTATATGTTAGTTTATTTGATGGATTATATGCTGTTTTATTTGGGATTACATTTGTTCCAAAGTTAAAGGGAGATGTCATTTAAGTTATATAAATTATTTATTTATTTGATCTATTAAATTTAATTTTTGTTTTAAAAATTTTTCATACGATTAATTATATAAATTCACAAATTTAAAACTTAAATATTAATTTTAGTTCTTTATTTACTTTTTTATTTTGAAAATATATAATTTAAAAATCAAAATTTATACACAATTAAATTTCAAATTTATAATTAAAATTTGCACTATTATTTCTTTTTAATTTAATACCTTCACTTTTAATAGATTCATCATCAAGTTTAAAAACATTGATATTATGAATTTCATTATTTAATTTTTTCTCTTTAACTTCTTTTTTTTCAGGTGAATTTTTTTCAGTTTCTAATCTGATATTTTCACAATTAATTTCATATTCTTTGTGTTCAATTTCACTGTTTTCATCTCCAAAATCAATTTCATCATTTTCATTAATTGGTCTTATATTTTTAAATCTAACCATAGGAACATTATCTTCAATAACAGAAGGAGCAATTTCACTAAATCTTGTCATTGTATCAAAATTAATTGAGCCTTCAATCATATTATTATTTACAAAAGATATATCTGTTAGTATTGTTTGATTAGTTTGATTTATACTTGATAAACTAGAACTTCTATATCCTATAAAATTACGTTCAAATGTTATTTGACCTATTTCATTCGTAACACTTAAAAATTTATTGTTAAATATTTTTTTCTTTTTCTTCTTATTGTCTAATTTATTTTTTGCATTTTCAATCTCAGTATTTGTAATAAATACAATATTAATTTTTCCTTCATTAGAATTTTCATAATCTAAATCATTTATATCTTTAATTATATTTTCATAAGGGAGGAAAAATTCATAGTCTAATTTATTAATAGCAAAATACCAAATACAATTCCAAAACAAAGGAGTAAATTGCATTTTAAAATTATTAATATCTAATTTGGTTCCATATTCCCTTAAAATTCCGTTTTTAACATTAACTTTAATATTATATGGAGAATGTAATACTACTTCATCAGTTGTTGAAGTTTTACCTTCTATACCAAAAAAGTTTCCTTGAGTATTTAATTCTTTTCCAAATCTCACCATTATTTTTGGTAAATTACAATGACCATTATCACAAGATACCCACATAACATCATTTTTTATATTCGTAAAATTTATACATAAATCATATAAATTAATTAAATTTTGACATTCAATACATTGATCAAATTTATAAAATTGAACTTGAGACGTTAATACATTTTTTTCACATTCATTTTTAAATGTTCTTTTTCTAAAAGATAAAGGTGAATCATAAGAATTAAAAAATAATTCATCTTTATTTTTTATTAATTCATCACTTATTAATTCTTTTATTTGTTGTGTATCTAACAACTTATTGATTATATCATATATAAATGTACTTGGATGTAATTTAAACATTATTAATTTTTGATATAATTTTAATATCATTTGTTCTTCTTTGTTTTTATTTAAAACATCAAACAATAAATTAAAAATTTCCATTTCATGATGAATGACTTTATCAAGAACATTGATTAATTGATTAAATCTATATTTTCTTTCTTTTTTGTCAAAATACCAAAATGAAAAAGCCCATAATTCCAACCAAGTTAAATAAATATAATTTTTCATTTCTATTTTGTGAATTTTATAACTTCCTAAATAAGATTTTGAAATAATATCAGTTGAAATTAAATCAATTTCTTCTGAAAAATCAGGAGGAGGAGAATATTCATTAATACTATTATTGTTAAAGAATAAATCTAAATTCAAAATTGGAAAAAGTAAATAAGTAAAATTAACTCTTTTATTTTTTGAAATTGAAATTTCTTGACCAAGTAATAATTGAGTAAAAGAATCTTTTGATAATTTATCTATTTCTTCTTCTGATAATTCTCTTGTTTTTTGAACTGCATAAATATTAGTTCTTTTATAAGCATTTGTGGACAAAAACATTGTATCTTCTTTTCTAAAATATTTTGTTCTATTTTCCTTATCTATCAATTCATCTTTCATTAATAAAATTTCTGACATTTCTAAATTATTTTTCGGTATCATTCTTTTATATACTAATTCTGAAAACATATTAGATTCTGTTAAAAATTTTTCATAAAATTTTCTTTCACTTGAATGATCATTTAAAAATTGTTCAACTTTAAATAATGTATGAATATTAGCATTTTGAATATCTTCATTTGATTTAAAATAGTCTTCATTCAAATAATTTTCATAATCTTTAATAATTTCTAAGTGAAAATCAAAAAAAATTTTTGAAAATTCAGCATTTAAAATTTCTTCAGGTACTTTTTTGTCAGAAACAGAATACATATATTTTTTAATATCTTTTTCAAGCATATATCTAGCATCATAAGGTAAAGGAGGCATTTCTTCATCAGAAAATAATTTTGTTTTTCTTTCTTCTATATCAACGATAAAGAAATTGGAACCATATATTTCTATTTCATTATCATCAAAAAAACTATCTTTATATTTTTCGTTGATTCCAAACATAAAAGGTGAAATACTTTCTAAAGTTTTATAATTTTCTTTAGGTAAATAACTGATAATTTGATGTGGATATTTATAAGGAAAAATTAAGGAAATAAAAGCTAAAAGTACTTTACATAAAATATTTAAATCTGTTGAAAAAAATAATATTTTAGATTCATAATATATTTGTCTAATAATTTCAATGATAGTATCAAGATTAAACCATTGATAAATTTTTTCTAAATTGACATGAACATAAGGAATTTTATTCATTTCATTTGTTGTTAAAGTTAATTTTTTATTAAGTAATAAATATTCAATAGTATATAATCCTCTTGGAGGAACAGGAACTTCAATAATTAAATTTTCTATTATTTTTTCAATTGGAATTTGAGAGGAAGAAAAAATAACACATTGATATAAAGAATATAGAATTTGTTGATGAATATTAATATAAGGATAAACTGAAATAACACAAATACACTTTGGTATATAATAAAATTTACTTTTATAAAAAGGACTTCTTTTACTAGTTAATGGGACTTTACTTTCATAACTTGTAGAAATATTATTTACTGAATCAGCAGAAGTTTCATTAAGTGAAGAACACATATCAATTTTATCTTTTAATTTCTTATATTTTATTACTGATTCATAAAAAATTAAGCAACTAATGAATTTTTGAGGATAATTAAAAGAATATAAAGCATTATCTAAAATAAAAGAATTAAATTGTGGTTCTGGTTCTTTTTTACTTATTATCATATTAAATCCTTGAGGAAAACAAAAATTTATTATTCCTTCATCTATTTCTAAAATAGATTTTTGAAATGTTGGACATTTACTTAATATTTCTGGTTTTAATTCTATATTTTTCACATAATCTTTATCTTCAAATTTATATAAATTTTCATCTTGACATATTGAAGGTTTAACTCCACATATTAGAAAATAATCTATTAAATTATTCCCTTTATCCAATTGAAATTTTAATTTAGCTAAATTTTCTGGAAGATTTTCTTTTGGCATTTTTAAATATTCTTTTATTTTTTTATTTTCAACAATTAATTATTTTTAATGGAAAAATAATTTATTTTTTCATTATGTAAATTTATAAATAATTTTTTCTTAAAAATGAAAAAAAAGAATATAAATTTAAAGGAATCAACAAAAATAAAAATAAGACCGAACACTGGTAATAAAAATATATCTTCAAAAGAATTTGCAGAAGAAAGAAAATATAATAATTTAAAAGATGAATATTCTCAACTAGGGAAAATAAATGAAAAAAATAAAAATAAAGTTTCTGAATTAATAAATGAAATAAATGAATTAAAGGTTATAAATAATAATTTAGAAAAAGAATTAACAATTTCAAAGAAATCTAATGAAAGAATAATGTCAGAAAAGTATAATTGTGAAAAAATTATCAAAGAAAATAAAAGTTATATAATAAAATTAGAAAGTAAAATTTTTGAATTATCAAAGTCAAAATCCATAAATTTATTTGAACATAATCATAAAATTACAAAAGAGAATGAAAATTTAAAGCAAGATATTATAAATAAAGAAAATCAAATAAAAGGAATTTTAGAAGAAAATTTAAATTTAAAAAAAGAAATAAATATATTAAATAATACTATATCAACAAAATTAGAAAATTTAAAATTTAAAGGTGATTTAAAATCTTCTTTACTTTATAATATTGGAGTAATAAAATTAGAATTAGATGATTCAAAAGAATTAAATAAAGAAAAAGATAAAACAATATTAACTTTAAAAAAAGAAATAGATAAAAAAAATAAATTACTTCAAGATATAACTTTTGATAAATCAAATATAATTGAAGAATTAATGAAACAAAAAGAAGAAAATGAAAATATATTAAAAGAAAACAATAAATTAAAAGAACAATTTTCAAAATATATTAATGATTTTGAAATTTTAAACCAAAAAATATCTTCAAATAAAAATGATAATAATTTAAATAAAGGAAACAATAAAGAAAATACTTTAGAAAAAAAGAATGAAAAATCTGATTTGTTATTAGATATTAATAGTTCAATTAAAAATGAATTAAATTTAAAATATAAAAATATATGTAATGAAAGAGATAATTTAAAAGAAAGATTAGTTCAATTTGAGAATGAGAAAAAAGAAATTTTAGAAAAAAATAGAATTCTTTTACAACAAAATAATAAATTATCAAATGCTTTATCATTACTTTCAAATAAATGTGAACAATATGAAGGAGATTATAATCAAAATATTTCAGATTTAAATAATGAAATTTCTAATTTAAAAATAGAAAAGGAAAATCAAAAAAAAGAAATGTCTTCATTAAAATTAAAAATAAATACTTTAGAATCAGAAAATAATTCTCTTAAAGAACAAAATAATCAATTAATTTTTCAATTTGATAAAATTAAAAAAACAAATTTACTTCTTCATAAAAATTTATCAAATGCAATTCAAGATTCAGAAAATATAATAAATAATTCTGATAATATGAATAATATAGATTTAAAAATAAGTGAAACAAACTTAAGTGATTTAATAAAAAAAGAAACAGAAAAAAATAAAGAATATGCAGAAATAATAGAAAAATATAATCAAAATATTTAAATATAATTTAAATAATAAATTAAAATAATATTAAAAATAAAATAAAAAATATATGATTAATTTCAATGATGAATCAGATTCAAATAATAAGAAAGAATTTTCAATAAAATCATTAGTAGAAAGAACATTAGAATGGCCAAGTTATTCAGTATCAATTTTATCTGAAAATGAAAAAGAAGAAAAAATAAATTTTTTATTAGGAACAAATACAAATAATACAGAATCAAATTATTTAATCTCTGCATTTTATGATATAGAAACAAAACAAATAAATATAAAAAGAAAATTAAAGCATCCAGGAAATGTAATAAAAGTATTTTATTTAAATTCAAAAAAAGCAATAACAGCATCCTCAGATTATAATATTTATTTATATGATTTAAATCAAAAAAATATTGAAGTTTCAACAAAACCAAATTTAATATTAAAATCACATAATAATTATTGTACATCAATAAGTTTAAATAAAGGAAGAAATACTTTAATTTCAACTTCTCTTGATGGAAAATTATATTTATGGAATATTACTTCAAGTGGAAGTTTAGGTATATTAAAACCTTTAAATGAAATATCTTATCATGAAAGTTGTATTAATGATTCAGATTGGAATAAAAATAATGAATATTTATTTTGTTCTTGCGGTGATGATAAAAAAATGATTTTTTATGATATAAGAGACTCTAATAAAGTAATTAGTGTAAAAACACAAAATCAATTAAAAAAAATTAAATATAATTATATGAATTCTAATTTGTTATTAACTGCTAATGATGAAAATAAAATTGATTTATGGGATTTAAGAAATACTAAAATTAAATTACATGCATTTGAATATCATAAAGGAGAAATTACATCTATTAAATGGAGTGATATTAATGAAAAAATATTTGTGAGTTCTTCTATTGATTCTAATTTAGTTACTTGGAATTTAAAATATTTAGAAGAATTTAATAGTGTTGTTAATGGAGAAGATTTTCCTTCTGAAGTTGAATGGATTAAATATTTAGGTCATAGAATTTTAGATTTTGATTATTCTAAAAATATTATCAGTTTAGTTGATATTGAAAATCATATTAAAATTTTAATGGTTTAATATTTTAGTGCAATTTGAAAATCAGGGATTTTGATTTTTATTCTTTTTTTTTTTAAATTTTTATTTAAATAAATTTTTATTTATAAAAATAATAAAATCAATTTAAAATTAAATATAGCAAAATTATCTCATAAATGAAAAGGATTAGTTTTAAAACTAGTTATTGCAATTTTACTTTTTTGTGGAGTCATAGGTTTATCTTTTTCAGCATAATCTTTGATTAAAAGAAGTAAAGGAATGACAATAAGTAAAATAGATAATCCAATACACCAAATTCCTCTTCTTAAATAAGAATTATAAAGTTTATCACTTTTATAATTATAATAATTAGCATAAACAAAAGGATTAATATTACTGGATACATAAATAGAAATTTTTTTTCCACTTTCTTGAATATCAGAAAAACTTGGTTCAAAACCAGGAATATTCCAAGGAAATATAGTATAACTTTCATACCATTCATCAAATCCATTACATTTAAAATGTTTATAATCATAATATAATTCTCTTGTATTTTGATCTATTATTATACATAATGTCTTTAATATATAATATTGATAACATACTTCATCTTCATATGAATATGATCCTTTTTTTATTTTACATTCTTCATTATTTAATGTTGGTATTATTTTCTTTACGAAAATATTTATTTTATCTAATTTTAAAGTTTTTAAAGAAAAAGTATTGTCTATTATTAAAAATAATTTTGTTGTTAAATTATATCCTCCATAAGAACTTTCATATAATGTTTTATCTAAATTAATCGATTTTAATAATGACACTGTGTTGTTTTTCATAAATTCTAATGGCTTATAATATAAGTTTTGAGGAAGAGATAAATCATTAAATTTTAAGAAACTTTTATCTAATTTAATTGTTTCATTTTTTTTATTTTTTAAATAAAATTTCCAGTCTTGTAAATCATTATATTTTGTTAAATTCCATTGTTCTGAAATTTTTTTAAATTTATTTTCTTCTTCCCTTAATTTTGGATTGCTGCTTTTGGAAAAAAAATAAATTCCTAATAAAAAAGAAAAAACTAAAAAGATCCAATACATTATTTTAATGTAAAATAAAATCACGGGAACTTTTTTTAAATCATAATAATCTAAATTATCATCATCTAAATTATTATTTAATTCGTTTTCTTCTTTTTTATTAATATTTTTTAGTTCTGAAGCAATATTAATTTTTTCTAAAAATTCTTCTTTTTCATTATTTAATTTTTCATCCATTTTTTAACTAATAAAAAAATACAAAATAAAAAAATAATTTATTTAAAATTTAATTAAAAAAATATTTATTGATTTTGATTTGGATTTTGACTTTGTTGTTGAAGATGATTTAAATTATTTAAATATTTATCAACATATTCTCTAATAACTTCTTCATAATCTTTACAATATTGAGAAGAAAAATAATCATTTCTACTTTCAACCAAAGAATTTTCATCGACGATTTTAATTAATTCATTTTGTTGAATAATAAAATTATTAATAAATTTAATAGGATCTTTGGCATAAGCTTCATAATAATCATATCTATATTTATGTTTATTTAAAATATTAATCATAGTATTCATATTTTTATCAATTTCATTAATTTGATTTAAATATTTATCAACTTTATTTTGGTTAAGAGAATTAGGATATAAATGTTTAGGAAATAATAAACTTTCTTCTTCAGAATTAGTTAAAAAAGAAAATATACTATTATTATAAGGATCTTCAATTGGAACAATAATATCTCTTAAAATAACATTATCTTTATAATTATAAGATAAATTTTTAATATCAAATTCAATTTTTATTGGTTCAGGAATATTTAAATGTTCACTTAGTCTTCCTATTAAATTTGTAATAGAAATTTTTTCACACTTAAAAATATATTGAAGATATTTATCATTAATTATAATATTTGGATTTTCATTATCTTGAAGTGAATTTAATTTAATATATTGCCATAAATGATATAATATAGTTGGTCTTGTTCCTTGATTTATTCCTAAAATATGACTTAATTGTGGTGATAAAGTTAATTCTGGATTAGGGTAATTTAAATAAAATTCAATTTCAACTTTCAAATTTTTCATACCTTCAATGAATGGTCTTGTTATCATAAATCCTTCTAAATTTTTATTGTAATTTTCTTCTTGATTATCCTCTATTATATTTAACATTTTATTATAATTATTATTCCATTCAATTTCTTGATAAACATTATTTTCAAATTTAATTTTTATTTTTGAAAAATAATAAGTAAATTTATTATAATAACTATTTTTTTTTGTATTTATATTTTCTGGAAAATTATCAATTATTCTTCCTTGAATTCTCATCACAAATTTCTCCATATCTTCTATTTTATTTTTTAAAGCATATATTTGAGTTCTTATTAAAGCTTTTACTTTATTTTTAGGTTTTATTATTTGTTCTTGAATTTCTAAACGTGTTTTATATATTTTATCATCTATTTCTTTTTCTATATTTTGGAGATATTTATATATTTTTACATTTGGAGTTAATTTTTCAAAATCTTCATTCACAATAAAATTTTCTAAAGGATTTCTTTTTGGAGTAATCTCTAATTTTCTTTCATAAAATTCATTCCCAAAATAACTCATTAATTTAGAGTCTAAATTTTTACTTTCTTGCTCAAGTTTTTTTCTTTCTTCTTCTCTTTGTAAATTATTTGCTGGTCTTAGTGGTTGATTTATTGGATATCTTAAACTTTGTTGAATTGTTTGCATATTTAGTGATAAATATAAAAATAATATAATATTTAAATAATGATAAAAAATAATTCATTTTTTAAAAATTATGAATATTTACGCTTCTTAAATTTATAAATGATAAAAAATTTCCATTTAAGTAAATAAAAAAAATTTTATGTTAAAAATGTTATTTATATAAAATATCAATTTTTACATTGATTAATTTTCATAAATAATTAAAAGTTTTCAATAGATAATTCGCTCAAAAATAAATGTTAAAATTAACATTTAAATAATCATTAAATAAATCAATTAAAAAATCATCAGTTATAAAAAATAGTATTACTTCAAACATTCATTTTTTAAAAAAGAAGACATCCAGCACAATTTTCTTGTCTTCTTGCTTCTTCTTCTTTTTCAAAATTTTCTTGTATTCTTCTTTTTTTTTCAGCAATTAAATTATTATATATTTCCCTCGTTAAAATACTATTTTTTAAATTCCATTTTTTAAAACTTTTAATTTTAATAATCTCAACTTTTGGATTAAAAGTAACTTTTGTTTTTTGAGGTTTTGAATTTTCAGTTAAAATCACAAAAGAAGAATCTAAAGGAGAATTCGTATTGTTTGTATCAACAGAACTATAACTTCTTAATGTTTCTGAACTTTGATAATGTTTTCTATGGTTCATTAATAATTTTATATATATTAAATTTGTTTAATTAAATATAAATACATGAAATTTTAAAAAACAAAATACATAATTTAGATTTCATATATTTTTATATTATTTTTTTATTTTAAGATAAAATAATAACTATATTTAATTATAAAAAAATATTAAAATAAAAAAACATTTTAAAAAAAAATTATTCTTTTTCACTATCTTCATATTCTTCATCCATAAATTCTCTTTCTTCTTCCATATTATCTCTATCAGCAAAATCAATATCATCATCATGTTCCATATATTTAGGATCTTTTTTATCAATAAAAGAATAGAAAACATTATCATTTTTAAAATAACAATATAAGATTCTGAAAGATTCATAATCAGAATTTTGTTCTTTTTCCTTATTTTGCATTTTGTCAATTTGAATATCATCATCTCTATTTTTATTCTTTAAACTTACTAAAATTTTTCCTCTAAAATAATCACCAAGATCTCCTTTTCCTTCTAATTGTGATCTAACTCTATTTAAATCTGGATTTCCAATTCTTTTTATTTCTTTTTTTTCTTCACTTGAATCAAATATTCTTAATAAAGCAGATAAATAAGCATTTTTATTATCATCCTTTAAACTTCGTATTATCATTTTTAAATATAATTTTAATTTTAAATGATATTCAACATCCTTTACTTTTTTATCATAATCTTTTTCATTTTCTAATCCTCGACATGGATAATCATATTCTTTTCCTCTCATCCAAGAAACATATTCTGTTTTTTTCTTTTTAAAAAAAATATTATTAGGGTCATTATTTAAAGAATTAATTTGTGAAAAATTTCCTTTATCTAAAAATATATTTTGACAATGTTTTAAACCTTTATCATAATCTTTAATTTTCAAAGCAACTAAAGCTAAATTATAAATAACTCTTTCTAAATGTAAATTTTTATGAATATAATCTGCTATTTTAGAATCTTTTTCACCTCTAAACATAGAATGTTCTTGTATTAATTCATCACCATAATCTAAAGCAGTTTTATAATCTCCTAATTTAATATTATATTTAATAAATCTTTTAAGAAACATATAATAATCTTTTGGAAAATCTTGACTATTTTGTTTAAAAGGTATATAAGCATGCTTAAATATTTTTACAGCATTAATATAATCATTTCTTATTGCATAAAATGTTCCTGCATCTAAAGATAAATTTGCAAGATAAATATTATTTTTAGATAAACATTTTAATCCATTTTCAGTTGATTCTTTAAAATATTTTTCAATTAAATTTTCTAATTCTTGATTATTTGTATTTGTAATTTTCCATTTTTTTAATAATTCTTTTCCTATTAATTGTTTAATGTCGCTTAAATAAGGATGAGTTAAAATATAAAAGTTAGATATTAATTCAATTGCTTGAATTTCATAATAAAATGGTTGATTTTTTAATTCTAAAGTTGTTGAAACTTTAGGATCAAAATTAAATGTATTACTTGATTTTGGACTGAAATAATTATTATTGCTTCCATGTAAAGATAAATTATTATTACTATTATTTTCATTATTTCCATTATATAATTTTTCCATAATTTCTTGAATTTCTTTTGATATATTTATCATTATATATGCTAATCTCATAAAATTTTTTTTCTGATGTGGACAAGGTAAAATTGCACTTATACTATTTTCATTTTTTATTATCATTAAATTTTCTGTATTTTGATAAATCATTCCTGTTAAATCCATTTCTGTATTTGGATTGTTTACACTTAAAGTAATGATTTCATTATATATATATTTATATAAATCTAAACATTCGTTTTTTTTACTTAAAACCGTTGCTTGATTTACTTTATCATCTTTTTGTTCATCAGAATCATTTTTTGATGTTTTTTCTTGTTGAATTAAACTTATTTCTTTTTCATTTAATAATTCATTTCTTTTTAATTCATGGAAAAAAACTACATACCAAGTACTAAAAGCATTTTTTTTTGTGATTTTTTCATAATAATACCTTAATAACATATATTTATCGAAATTATCTATAAAAGATAAATTCCTATTAATAATAAATTGAGAATAATTACAAATATATTCATCACTTTTATTTTCATTTGAAAGAAAATGAGAAAAAGAAAAAGTTTTTTTCTTTGATGATATATCAAGAATATATTCTGGTTTCCAAACAATATTCATTAAATGTCTATTTGTATAATTTAAATTAGAATTTGGAGGATAAAAATTTTTAACATTAAAATCATTTTTATTAGAAAAATTTGCCTCAATATCATCTTTTACATTTCCCCAATATAAATTTATTCCCGAATGATATTCAAAAGCTTTTAAAAAAGGAGGAATCGACATACATTTTAATTTACAAAATAATAATATTTCTTTACTTTCAACTTTATAATAATTTTTTATTTCTTCTGTTAAAAAATTCCATAATTCTTTATGATTCCTTAATTTTCCTTTTACTCTAATTCTTTCTTTTGTATGATTAAATAATACATTTAAAAATAAAGTTATTTTTTTTTTTGCTTGTGGAATATGATCATCTGGAATTATATTATTTTGTTTTTTATTTTGATTATGAATAT
This sequence comes from Isotricha intestinalis, assembly GCA_023807065.1. Taxonomy (NCBI): domain Eukaryota; phylum Ciliophora; class Litostomatea; order Vestibuliferida; family Isotrichidae; genus Isotricha; species Isotricha intestinalis. The sequence continues at coordinate 40,545 of JAJJLU010003505.1, forward strand.
CATTTTCATTTAATTTATTTTTTTTATCTTCATTATTTATATTCAATATATCATTTCTTACATTTTCATCATTATTTTTTTGTGAAGAATTTTGTCTTGGATCCCATAAATTAAAATAAAATTTATATAAATCTGAAGAAGCAGAACCAATATTTGCATAAGTTTCTTTTAAATATTTAAAGTAACTCCATTCAGTTTTATTTTCAACTTTACTTTCACTTTTGATTTCATATAAATTATATAATTTTTGATATTTATAAGGTAAATATAAAGAAGGAAAAGAAGGGAAATTTACAGTAGGTAAAGACTCCATATATGATAAATAAGAATAAATTCTATCTTCAGCTAATATATGAAATATTATTTTTTTACAAGTTCTTGCTAACATTTCATTTAAACAAAATTCTTTTATAAAAGGAGTTTTTGCTTTATCTGCAATGTAACCTAAAGAAGCGATATTAATTCCATTTGAATGAAGTAAATTATCAAATGATTCTGAATCATATATTTTAAAATAAAATGAATCTAATGAATTAACAAATATATTTAAATACTTCTCTTTATATAATCTTTCTACTTTCATTTGACTTTGTAAATCATTTGATTTATTATTATCAATGTTATCTTTTTTGTTTTCTGAATCTCTTCTATTATGAAATGGTGCTTCATTAAAAGTATTATCTTTTCCTGTAATAAGAGATAATAATTCAGGTCTGAAAAAAATATTTTTATGAAATAAAATTTCATTAACTTGATAATTTTGTTCTGGATATTCAGTTAAATTATTTTTAAAATCATTATATTTAATATCAATATAATCAATAGGTTGACTTTGAGGAATAATATTTTGTCCTCTTTGTTTATTATTATTCAAAGCATATTTTTCTTTTTGTTCATAAAAAAAAATATTTTTACTTTGAGAACCACTTGAAGGATTATCTTTATCACTATCAATTTTATTAAAATAATCATTAACAACATCGAATAACTTTTCATAAGGTTTTTTTTCTTGATTTTGTTTTTTTTCTCCATCAACAATACTTTTATTAATTTCAATATCTTCTTTTTGATTAGAGTCTTTTTTATTATCATTACATGAAAATAATTCATTAAATAAATCCCAACATTTATTAAATAAATCACCTTGAATTTCTTTTATTTCTCTTTTAGTTTCAATTTTCATAGAATCTAAATTTTTAGGAACACCACAAAAATCATATTCACATAAAAATCTAAAACCACAATAATCAATAATACAAGTTAAAGGAACTCGATTTGATTGTCCTTTAATATTATATGAATTTAAAAAAGAATTATTTTGTTCTGATTGACTATTTAAAAAATTTGCTTTTAAATTTGACCATGTTCCTTCTATTATTTTTAAATCTGAATTATCTTCGCTGTAATTACTACTATTTCGTATATTATTATTTGTAGTTTGAGTGTTATTTATTATTTCTGAATTTGATTCTCTGTGAGAACGATAAGTGATTAATCCCCATGTCATTGTTATTGTTATTCCAAAAAAATAATATATTAAATAATGATCTTTTGTTTCACTTTCTAATATTGATTCAAATATTATTGGAATTATTTTTGCCTTATTTCTATCTTTAAATGTTTCTTTTTTTAAATAACTTAATATTATTTTTGCTAATCTTTCACAATATTTTGTATATTCATTTACTATTAATTGAATTGATAATTCTAATTCTATTAATTTTGATGCTTTTTTTGATGAACTTGTATATTCTTTTATATATTCTGTCCATAAACTTTGATATATTATTTCTAAATTTTGAACAAATTTATAATTTGTAAATTGATTTCCTTGAATATTTGTTTTATTTGTTTGATTTTCTTCAATTTTTTTCTGAGAAGAATTTTTTTTATTTGTTTTATTTTTCATTTCTAGAATTCCATTTTGAATTTTATTAAAAATTTCAAATTCATTATCATTCATATAAAATTCCCATTCAATTTCATTATCACCTTCAATATTACTATATCTTATAGTATAATGATTATTTTCTGTTGAATCATCCATTAATTTTGCTTTTTCTAAAGGTATTTTTTCTGGTTTTATTTGCATATCTGTTATTGATTTTTTATATTTTGATAAATCAAAATCATTTATTGATTCAAATCTTTTTTCACCTGATTTTATTCTTCTACTTGTTTCTTTTAAAAAATTCCGAGTTGGTTTATCATCTGGAAGAGGATAATATGTTAGTTCTTTTTCATCAAATATCATTACTCTTTCTTTTGTTGTTAAACGACGTTTTCCATATTTTTCTACTAAGATTCCATAAAAATTCGAATTATTCATTTTTAAATTTAATTATTTTTCCTTTTAGATTTTATTTTTTCTTATTTTTAAATTCTGAAAAAAAATAAAATTGGATTTTTTTGGAGTTTCATATTCAAAGAAATTACTTATATAAGATGGTTTTTATAATTTCTTTTATTCTAAAACAATATAATATAAAATGTATAAATATAATTAAATTATTATTTAATTCTTTTTAAACTTTAGAAGTAAAAAAAAATATTTTTCAAAAATTCACGAAAAAAAATGGATCAAAATGTGAAGTTAAGTTTAATAAAAAAGAATTTACCAGAAAGATTTATACTAAAGCATTCAGTTAGAAAATACATATTTATAATATTATTCTTATCCATAATAGCTTCACATTTTACAATGAGTATTTTTAGAGGATCTTCAAAAGAAATAAAAAAAGAATTAAAATTAGATGAAACAACTTATGGAATTTTTGGAACTTTATATAATTTAGGAAAAGTATTAAGTACAATAATATTATTATGTTCAATGAATCAACAAAATAGAAGAAGAATGATATCTTCAGCTTTATTTTCTGCAAGTATGCTTCTTCTTTTATTTAAATTTACTACTAATAAATATATTTTAATGCCTTCTTTCTTTTTTACTAGTTTTTGTATTATGACTATTAATGTTTATGTTCCTATTTGGATAGATCAATTTTCAATAAATAAATATAAAACAATTTATTTAACTTTAGTTCAATTTGGTAAATCTTTAGGAACTGTTTTAGGTTTTATTATTAATTATAAAATGAAAGGAAATACATTTAAAGAACAATTTATGTGTGAATCTTTATTATTATTATTTTTTTCATTGAATTTATTATGTATACCAAATGTATATTTTTCAAAGAATATATTAATAGTAAAAGAAGTAAATGAAAATGAACAATTTAATTTTACAGATCCTGAAGATAATAGTCAACAAAGAAATGGAAGTATAGTATCATTATTTAAAATAAGATATTCAAATGAATCAACATTCGATGATTCATTTTGTAATAAAATGTGTAAAAGTTTATTTAATAAAATATATTTTACTTCAATAATATCAGCAACAATATTAGTGGTTACAGAAAGTGCTTTAAATTTTTGGATAATTGATTATATTCCAAATGTATTAAAAGAAAATGATGAACAAAAAAGATTAGTTTATCATTTATTAATTTCCATATCAGGTCCTGCAGGAGCAATAATAACAAATGTGTTAGTTACTCTTTGTGTGGGAAATTATAATGAAAAATATACTCCTTTATTTATGTTTATTATATATATTATTGCCACTCTTTCTGGTAATTATTTATCTTATATAAATGAACCTTCACATTTTATTTATTTATCTATTATTTATTTCATGTCATGTTTTTCTTGTTTACCAATTTTACAAGGTATTTGTTTAGGATATTCTAGAATTTCTCTCAAAGCAATGTCTTTAACTTTATTTAATTTAATTGTTGAAATTTTTGGTGAAGTTCCTTCTACTTTTTTTTATGGTTTAATTTATGAAAAATATAAAAATATTGATAAAACATATTCTTTGAGATTATTGATGTATAGTTTATTTGTTGGATTATTTTTTTCTTTTTTAACTTTGATTTTTACTTGTATTAGAAAAAATAAAGAAAGGGAAATTTTTGTTAATAAAGAATTTTCAGGAGTAGAAATGAAAGAAACTAAACCAGAAATTGAAGATAAAAAAAGTATACATTCAACTGTAAAATTAGATTCAGTTTCTGAATCAGGAGGAAATGATTCTCATAGAAGAGAAAATTCTTTTAGTGATAAATAAATATATTTAATTTAATATAAAAAAGATATTTTATTATTTTAATTGTAATTAAAAAGCAAATGATTTAATTAAAAAATATAAAAAAAATTAAGGAAAAATGTAAGTGATTTTTTTTTTCCAATTTAAAAAATATTATTTTTTCTTTTTTTTCATTTTCACAATATTATCATAAGTTAAATAAACACTTTTAGGTTGATTTCCCATTTCTATTAATTCTTTTAATTGAACAGGTTCTTCAATTTGATCATCATAATCTTTTTCATTTTCATTAACTCCAAGAGCAAAATAATTTTTTTTTTCATTTACTTTATCAACTCCTTCATCTATTCCATTTAAAAACCATTCATCTTTTTCTTCATCATATTCCATAATATCTTCTATCATATTATAATATTTTCTAGGAATAATTGAACTAATTATTTGTTCATTTAAATTTAATATTTTTTCCATTTGCTTTTTTTCTTCGTAAAATTGATTAGAAGAAATTGTAAATTCTCTTTTTAAATCTTCTATATCATTTTTTAAATTTTCATATATATTTTTTAATTTTCCATATGCTTCTGTTTTTTTCTCTATTTCTTGATCTTGATTTTGATATTTCTTTTGTAATGTCATTGCTTTTTCTTCATCTTCTTTTATTTTTTTCTGTAATTCTAAAGTTTTTTTCTCTTTTTCTTCTAATTCTGCTTTTACTTTTTGAATCATTTTCTCATTTTCTTTTGCTTTTTTTTCATTTTCTTCTCCTAAAATAAACTTCTCTTCTAATTGTTTATATTTAGCAACTAATTTTTCTTTTTGAACATTTCTTTTTTCTTGTTCTTCTTGTTTTGCTTTTAATTCTTCTAATAATTTATATTTTTCAATTTCTACTAATTTTTTACTATTTTCAATTTTTTCTTTTTCTTGTTCATAATTATTTAAAATAATTCCTCTTTCATTTTTGAATTTTTCTTCTAATTCTGCGATTTTTTTTCTAGAATCACTAGTAATATTAGTAAGAGAATTTAAATCATTTAAATTGATTTCAACTCCTCCTCCAGCTGCAGCTAAAGCAGCTTTTAATCTATTTAATTCTTCTTGATATTTCCTAATCATAGCATCTTTAGGATCTTCATTAATTTTTGGAGCATTTTTAATATTTTTAGCTCTATCAGCATATCTTAAAGTAGTTACTGTTTCTTCATAATTAAAATCAGCTGGTCCAATATTTGCAATCATTACTGTCTTTGAATTTCCTCCTAAAGAATCCATCAATAATTTTGTTAATTTTGCATCACGATATGGAACATGTTGCTTTTTATTTGATACTAATGCGACTATTACTTTTCCTAATGCTGTTAATGATAAATTTATATGAATTGTCTCTTTTTGAAGTCCTTCTGCTCCATTTTGTTCTTTTATCTTATTTGTTCTTTCACTTCCTGCTAAATCTACTAAATTTAATTTTCCTTTTTTTATATGATCTCCTCCTTTTTCATCTTTTGTTGAATTTTCGACAACAATTGTAAAAATACAATGTGAACGTGATGATCTTTCATTCATATTATGTCCTTTAATAACTTTTAATTCTCTTCCTCTTAACATTAATTCAACCATATCAGATGGTGATTTAACAACCCAAGTAGATAAATCTTCAACATAAAATCCTGTTTCAGGGTCTTCTCTGATATCTAATTTTTGTTGATGATTTTTGGATAATAAATCTCTAACTTCTTCATTATATAATTCTAAATAAGAGCAACTGATTAAAAAATTAGTATTATAAGTTCCTTTAATAAGAGAAAACATTAAATCAAAAGAACGAGGAATAATTCCTTTATTAATATCAGTTTGAAAATCACCTTCCATAGTATAAGTTTTACCAGTTCCAGTTTGACCATAAGCAAATATTGTTCCATTATATCCTTGACATACACTTTCTACTATTGGCATTGCTGTTTCTTGAAACACTTGTTCTTGTGTTGATGTCACTCCATATGTTTTATCGTAAAAAAAATTACGGATTGGTTGATTTGGAATCGTTACTATCACTTCTCCACGCTCACTATCTACTTGAACACAACTTTGATATCCTTCTTTACGTTCTTTGTCGTTCATTGGACGACATCGAACTGACACTTTTATTCTTTCTGAATTTTTTGACATTTTTTTTTTTCAGTATTTTATAGGTTTTTAATTTTGGATTTATTTTTTTGGGATGTTTAATTTTTTTTTATTTTCTTTGATTTTTTAAATTTTTAAAAGCAAAATTTAATAATTAATATTAGAGATATTTATTTTGAAGTATAAGGAATTTATTTTACAATTATGTCATTTGAATTAAAGGGACAAGAAATATTGGATTTACTACAAAAAGTAAGTTTATATTAATTACAAATAATGTTATTGAATAAAAATAAATTTAAAATAAAAATTTTAATTTGATAAAAAAATGAAACCCCGTCGAATATATCAATCAGTAGATCATTTTTCGAATTCTAATAACCTAATATTCAAAATATCAAATGAATTAAAACAAAAATATAAAAATGTATTTATAGCAGCAAAATATTCAGATAATGAATTAATGAATGATGTAAAAAATGCTTTATTAACAGAGCATGTTCCTTTAATTTTTGATGAAGCCTTTCATCCAGTAGAAATAAATATATTAAACATTATCAGAAATAAATTTCCAGAACATAAAATTTTATCAGCTCGAATTCCTAAAAGACAAATTAGAAAAAATGAAATTTTAAATGAAGATTTAGAATATGAAAGATTAAAAGAAGAAGAAATAAGAGAAAAACAAATGGAAAGAAGTAGAAATGAATTAGAAAAATTAAAACAAAGAAGGAATCAAAGAAAAGTAGATTTGAAGAAATTATTAAATAAGAAAAATAGAAGTATAAATAAAAAAAAACCAAAAGAAGAAGAAGATCCAAGATACAAACAACATAATTTAATTGATGAATATAAAAATAAAATTAAACATGATGTTCAAGGAAAAATATTTAAATATGATGATGAAAAATATAAAATTGAACAAAAAAGATTAAAAGAAGAAAAAAGAGAAAAATGTTTAGAAATTCAAAATTTTTTAGACGCTCAAATAAATGAAAAACAAAATAGAAAAATAGATGAAATTAAATTAAATAATTTATATATGGATGAAGAATTTAAAGATTATATGAAATGGAGAGATAATGAATATGAAAAATATTTGAATCAAAGAAAGAAATATAGAGATTATCAAGTTGATTTAGCTCAATGTTTGAGAGAAAAAGAAGAACAAAAAAAAAACGAGAAATTAGAAGTAAAAAAAATAAATAGTGCTATTAGACAACAATTTAATACAAATGCTGAAGATGAAGTTGAAAAAATCTTAAATAAACAAAAAGTAAGAAAAAATTTTTCTTCTGATTTTCAAAATGATTTATCTTTAAATAACAGTGAAAATAATACTAATGTTGAAGTTAATAAAATTGAAGTTAATAATACTATTAATTCCAGTATTACTAATAATAATTATAATACTATAAATATAAGTGAAAATAGTAATAATAATATTAATTTAAATGATAATTTAAATAATAATAATAATTATAATTTATATGATAATTTAAATAATAATAATAATAAAGATAATTCTGAGAAAAAGAATTATATTGAAAATGATGTAATTAAACAAAGAGTTCTTCAAAGAATTCAAGATCAACAAAATGCAGCAAAATATTTAAAACAAATATATGATTCTCATGAGAAAAATATGAATGAAAGATATAATAAATTTATTATGGGAAATGATACAACTGAAACTGATAAGAAAAAAGAATTAGAAATTGCAGATAAAAAAAGACAAGAAAAATTAGAAGATTTAAAAAAATTTATGAAAGAAGATATACAAAAAAAATTATTAGATAATCAAAAGAAAAAAGAAGAAGATTTAAAATATAGAATGTATCTTAATAAATCATATAATGAATATTTAAATGAAAAAAATGGAAGAAGAAAAAAACAATTAGAACAATATGAACAATACAGAAAAGAATTAGAAGCACAAATTCAAGAAAAACAAATAAGAGGAAGAGAACAATTAAAATACACAGAAATAATATAATTATGAAAAAAAATTAAAAAAATTATATTTGATATAAACAAAATAAGATTTTTAATTCTTTTATTTATAAACAAAAAAAAATAAATATAAAGAAAAAAATGAAAGATGAAAAAAATGAAGAAATATTATCGACAGATATTTCACCATTAAAAAAAAGAGAATTTGAAATATTAGTAGATGAAAGTGAAAAAGGTGAAAAAGAATTAAGAGAAAAATGTCAAGAATTGAAAAAATTAGCAGAAAAAATTCATAAAGCAAATGAGTTAAAAATAAAAGAAAATATAATGAAAGATTCAGAAATAAATTCATTAAATGATAATATAGAGAAGATAATATTAAATAACTATGATTTAGAAGTAGCAATTCAAAAAGAATTAGAATTAAGAAATAAATATGAAGGAGAACAAAAAAGAATTGCAGCATATTGTAATGATTTAAAAAGAAAATTTCAAAATATGGAAAAAACAATTCAAGATTATGAAGATACTATTAAAAGTATGAATAAAGAAAATGTTGATTTACAAGAAGCTTATGAAAGAAAAATAGAACAAATTGAAAAAGATAATCAAAAATTAGAAAAAAAAATTGATGATAGAATAAATTTACATAATCAACAAAAAAGAGAAATTATTGAAAATCAAAATAAAGTTGAAGGATTAAAAAGAGATATTGAACAACAAAAAAGTACTTTTCAAGAAAGAGCAATGGTAAATAAAATAAAATATGAAGAATTAGAAAAAAAATATAATTCTTTACAAAAAAAAGTATATGAATTACAAATGATTTTTGATATTAAAAAAAGTGAAAATGTTAAACAAAGATTAGCAAAAAGTAAAGGAAAAGTAGATGAAATTGATGTGATTGAAAAAAAAATAAAAGATTATGAAAATAATAATTTACAATTAAGTAATCAAATTGCAGAATTAACTAAACAATGGAAAGAAATGAGTATGGGAACTGAATCTACTATGGAAATTTTAACTACTAATGGAAATAGAACTGAAAAAAGAAGCTCTGCTAGATTTAGTACTGGTCCTAATAAAAATAAAAAAGGAGGAAGTACTTTGAAAAGTATTTATTAATTTTAATATTATTTTTTTTTTAAAATTTCATAAAAATAAAGGTTTAAAAATCTATTTTAAATTCTTTTATCAAACTTTTAAAAAATATAGAAAACATTTTAAAAAGACAAAAAAAAACAATTTTGAAAAACCTTTGTATTAGTTTTATATCGACATAATTTTATAATATAAAATAAAAAAATTATGCAAAATACTTAATGTCCAATATCTAAAAGAGCTTCGACAGGATCTCCATTATGAGCTCTAAGAGCTTTAATAGCTTGTTGTCTAGTACACTTGCCTTCATTCATAACAGTTTCAATAGCTTCTTTATCCAAACCTTCTTCACTGACTTCTCCTTCTTCTTCAGGAACAACTTCAACTTTTTGTTCAGCAGGTTTTTCAGTAACTGTTTTTAATTTTTCACCTTCTTTTTTCATTTCTGCAATTGCTTCCTGTGACATTTTTTTTTCAGGATCTTCAAAAGTTAATTCACCAAAAATTATATATGTATTTTCATTTTGAGGTGTTGTAAAAACTTCTGGATCTTTAACACATAAAATGTAATTATCTTTTTGCTTCATTGTTACTCTATTTACTCCTTCTACTTTTATCATTCCTAATTTTGATAATGCTTTTCTCACTTTCTTCTCACTTTTTCCTACTTTTTCTTCCTCTTTTTTTTCCTCTTTCTTCTCTTCTTCTTTTTTTTCTTCTTCTTTTTTTTCTTCTTCTTTCTTTACTTCTTCTACCTTTGGTTCTTCTGGTTTTGTTTCTGATGACATTGTTTTAGATATTTAAATATTTTTTTATTTTTTTTTTCGAAATTAATAATTTTTTTTATTTTTTTTATTTTTTTAAATGGCTTTTTAATTTTTTTATTGTTTTCAACATATATTTTTTATTTTTTATTTAATGGAATCTAAATCTATTAATATCATTAATCCTGTTTCGAAAAAATATAGTTTCAATTATGAGAATGATGAATGGGAGTTATTAATTGAAAAGTCTTTGACAATAACTTTAAAATTAGAAAAAATTTATTTTGGATGTTTTCATTATGAAAGTCATTTAGATGAAAGTGAATTTTTAGAAAAATTCAATGGCAATAACAGTAATGAAATAATTAATAAAATTTCCATTTATTTAAAAGAAAAAAAATTTAAGTTAGATAAAGAGAATTTAAAAATAATATTTTATCCAAATAATGAGTCAAATATTATAATTGATTTAGTCATACAAAAGCATGATAATGAAGAATCATTTAAAATATTGGCCGAACAACTTAAAAATCGAGATAGAATGCTTTTAGAGAAGATAAAGGAGTTGGAGGAAAAATTAAATGAACAAATGGAAATACAAAATCAAAAGGTTTTAAATGCAAGTATAATAAGAGAAAATGACAAAAAAAGTGAAATTAAAACAATGAATAATAATTCAATTCAAGGTAATTTATTAATTAAAAGTGAAATGACAAGAGTAATAAATTATAATAATTCAAATTCAATTTCAAATAATGAAAAACAAATTAAAGAATGTGATATTATTATCAATAAAAAACATAAAAACTTTAGTTGTGAATATTCTTTTCAAAATAAAGGAGAACAAGAAAATATTATTTTAAATTTTAAAAATAACATAAATAATTTAAGTCAATTATTTTATGATTGTAATTCTTTTATTGATTTAAAATTTATTAATTTTTCTTCATCAATAATAGATACAAGTCAAATGTTTTTTAAATGTTCTTCATTGAAAACAATAGATTTTGGAGATTTTAATACAAAAAATGTAAAAAATATGTCTTATATGTTTTCACATTGTTCTTCTTTAGAAAAATTAAATTTATTGAAATTTAATACTGAAAATGTAGATGATATGAGTGGAATGTTTTATAATTGTTCATCTTTAGAAGAACTAAATTTATCAAAATTTAATACTAAAAATGTTAAAGATATGAGTAATATGTTTTCTTATTGTACTTCTTTAAAAAATTTAGATTTATATAATTTTAATACAGAAAAAGTTAAAGATATGTATCAAATGTTTTATAAATGTAAATCTTTAAATAAATTAAATATCCAATCTTTCACATATATTAAAAATATTGATATAAGAGAAATATTTTTATATATTAATAAAGAATGTCAAATAATATCAAATAAAATTCTAACAAGAAAATCAAATAAAAATGAAAAATATGATAATTAAATATTTTTTAATATTATATAATAATATAAAATTAAGGAGTTTTTAACCTATTGAAAAAAGCCTATAAAAAAATAAAAAAAGTAAAAATACTTAATTTCCACAAGAACAAATATTATTTTGTGCAAATTTTCCTTCTAAAGGAGTTTGTTCTAAATTATAACCACTTTTAACTTTTTTTCCTTCTCTACTATTAATTAATTTCTGAGTTAATTTTTCAAAAGCATAATTAACTTGAAAAGCACTTTTAGCAGAAGTTTTGACAATTTCAATATTAGTTTTATTAACGAAATTTCTAATATCATCATCGCTGATAACTTTTTGTTCATTTAAATCATCTTTATTTCCAATAATTAATTTGATAGGTTCATCAGTAGTATATTTTAAAATATCATCCAACCAATCATTTAAATGATCAAAACTATTTTTATCAGTTTGATCATAAACAATTAAAATTCCATCAGCTCCTCTATAATAAGCACTTGTTACTGTTTTAAATCTTTCTTGTCCTGCTGTGTCCCATATTTGAAGCTTTATTTTCTTTTCATTTATTTGAACACATTTAAAACGAAAATCAACTCCTATTGTTGTATAAAAATTATCAGTAAATGTATCATCTGCAAAACGAAGTAATAAACATGATTTTCCTACTCCTGAATCTCCTATTATTACTATTTTAAATAAATCATCGTATTGCTTTGATGATATTTCCTTTGTAATACTAGAGGATAATGAGTTCGATGTTGTCATTTTTTATTTTTTAATTTTTTTTTCAAAGTTTTTTTATTTATTATATAATTTGACTTTAATATGAAAGGAAATAATTATATGAATGTTAGTTGTTCTCAGAATTATACTGATACAACTGTTAATTCTTCTTTTAATTATAAATATTCTTCAAGAGATAAAAATAGTTTTGTTATTGAATCTTCTGCTCAGTTGAAAAAAATTATGGATTGTGAAAATATTTTTGTTTTAAAAAATATATTGAAATTAATAATAAGTGGTTCAAAAATTTTTGCATGTAAACTAATATTATTTTATGAAGTTATACTTACTATAATTGAAAGATTAAATGCTCATTCTTCGACTTTAATCAAATTAGATCAAAGTGAAAAACATTATTTTATAAAATTTATAAAAGAAAATAAAGTAATTATTGAAAATATAAATTCAAATTTCGATAATTTATTATCTCAATCATCATTAGAATTTTATTTCTTTTCTAAAAATTCTCATTCTATTATTTTAATATTATTTATGATAATGACATCTTTTACTTTTTATACTTTTGAAATAGAAAAAATAACTCATCCAAAAAAAGAAATATTAAGACTATTACTTAGAACAAGAAATAAATATTTATGTTCTGATAGTGATAAATTTAAATGTAAACAATGTTCTTTAAAGCATTTTGAATTAATTTTAAATTATTTAAAAAAATTAGAATTAGAATTAGGAAATAAATATAAAAAAATTAATTGTTTTAGAAAACCATTTAAAATAAATCATAATGAAATAAATTTATATAAATCATTTAATAATATAAAAGATAGATTATTAGATATTCAAAATCAATTTCATAAATTAGAATGTTTTATTGAAGAGCAAAAACAATTTTCACGAGAAACAAAAGAAAATTTATTTTCTTTATCATTCAATGATTATGAAAATTTTCAGAATAAAATTAATTAATACTATTAAATGTATATTTTATAAGTGATATTATTAAGAAATATATATATATAAAAAATTGTTTTTTCTATTTCTTCTAATAATCATAATAAATTATTTAAAAATATTATTAAAAAATATCACAACATCAATACAAAAAAAAACAAATAAATATAAAAAACAAAAAAAAAAATAAAAGCATATCCAAAAAAATTGAAAAAAAATAAAAGAAAAATTTAAATAAAATAAAAAATATATAACCAATATGAGCGAAAAAGTGAAAATAATGAAGCTTTCAGACTACACATTAGGAGACACATTAGGGACGGGATCATTTGGTCGAGTACGTTTAGTAAAGAACAAAAAAACGAATGAATACTTCGCTTTAAAAATAATGAAAAAGATAGATATTTTAAAATCAAAGCAAGCAGATCACATAGCAAATGAGATAAAAATATTATCAATGATAAATCATCCTTTTGTGACAAAATTTGACGGATTTACCCAAGACGACAAATATTTATACATAGCATTAGAATTAATAAACGGAGGAGAATTATTTACATATTTAAGAGGAGTAGGAAAATTTCCTGTTGATCAAGCTCGTTTTTATATAGCCCAAATAATAAGTATATTTGAATATTTACATAATAAAGATATAATATATCGTGATTTAAAACCAGAAAATATATTAATTCATAAAAGTGGATATTTAAAATTAACAGATTTTGGTTTTGCAAAAATAGTAGAAAATAGAACATATACATTATGTGGAACACCAGAATATTTAGCACCAGAAATAATATTAAATAAAGGACATGGTAAACCTGTTGATTGGTGGACTTGTGGTATTTTATTATATGAAATGATTGCTGGTATTGATCCTTTTAGTGATGATGATCCTATGATGGTCTATCAAAAAATTTTAAAAGGAAAAATTAAATTTCCTAGTGGATTCGATTCTAACGCTAAAAGCTTAGTTAAGCATTTATTAGAAGGTGATTTAACTAAAAGATATGGTAATTTAAAAGGAGGTGCTAAAGATATTAAGGGACATAGATTTTTTAAATCTTTTGATTTTGATAAATTATTAGAAATGCAAATTCCTCCTCCTTATGTTCCTAAGGTTAAAGGAGAAAATGATATCTCTAATTTTTCCAGTTATCCTGATTCTGATACTGAAACGAAACCACTTAAAAAATCTGAAGATCCTTTCTTGGATTGGTTTAAATAAGTGTTCTTTTAATTTTTTATTTTTGTTTTATTTTTTTTTGTTTTTTTTTTGTGGGTTTTTATTTGGTTTTATAGTTTTTTTTTGGTTTTAAAGAATATAATGACATTAAATTAAAGAATTTTTGAATTTTTTTCAAGTTTTATTTGTATTAAATTTTTTTATATTTCAATAAAAAAAAAGTAAATAAAATGAAATCATCAAAAGAAGGTTTACAACAAAAGCAAAATCACTTAGAATTAATAAATACAGTAAAAAAAGAAAATAATGAATTAAAAGAGCTAATAAACACAATATATCTTAAGTTACAAGAAGTATGTTTAACTAAAACTTTATCAAACAAAAAACCAATTGAAGGAGAAATTGAAGTAGATGAAAGAATCAATTTAGAAGATGATGTAATAAAAGATTTAGAAAATAATATAAAAAAAGAAACAGAAGAAAAAATAGAAATTGAAAATGAAATAGGCTCAATTAAAGAAGAAAAAGAGCAATATATTCAAAAAGAGCAAATATTAAAGTCAAAAATTGAAGAATTAAAAAATTTAATTTCTGAAGCAAAAAATAACAAAGATTCACTTACAAAAACATTAATATCAATTTCAAAAAAAAAGAAAAATATATTATTTTATTCTTGTAGTTTTTTAAATGAAAAAAATACGAAAATAATTTCTTTATTTAATATAGAAAAAAATATTCCAATCAAAATAGAAATATTTTTTTCTAATGATGGTAAAGTAGAATGGCCAAAAGATACAATATTAAAATGCAAAAATGATGATTCTGAAATATATTTTTTAAGTTATAAATTAACAGAAGATAATATTTTATATGCAAAAAAAACAGGAGAAAAATATACTAGTTGTATCGTTGATTTATGGTTTAAAAATTATAATAGAATAGAAGAAGAAGAATATTCTTTAAAAATGTGTTTATATAGTGATTTAAATGGACAAATTGGAGAAGAAATTGGAACATTTTTTTTATATGTGACAGATTAAAAAAAAAGAACATTATTTTATAATTAAAAATTAATAAATCATAAAAAATTTAAATTCCTTTTTTTTAAAATAAAAAAAAATAAAAATTAATAAAAAAATTTAATTTTTATTTCTAGCTTGAATAGAAATTTTATTTCTTTTCCCAGGAGCAGCACTATAAGGTCTCATATTAAAATCATTTCTATTACCTGCATCTTTATTAGGTAATTCAGGATCAATATCTTCTTCAGGACCATATTCACTATCAGGATTAGATTCAGCTTTTTGATCAATATAAATATTCCCAATTTCATTTTCTTCTTTCTTATCTAATTTTTTTTCTTCTTCGTCATAATGATAATTCTGCCTTATCATCGTACATTTTTGTTCTATATATTTAAATAACTGCTTCATCATAATTAATTTACTTTTTAATTTATTTTCTTCTATTGGTTTTGATATTAATTCATGATATATATTCTTTAATGCCATATCATCATCAGTTTTAAGTGTATCATCGTTAAATGTTTCTTCAAAAATTTTATTTGTTAAAATATCAATTAAACCTGCAATTCCAGTTCTTAAATCAATCATTAATTTTTCTTGTTTCCTTAATTTTTGTCTTACTTGTTCACAATTATTTAAAGTTTTTTCTGCTGTTTTTTCATGATCTTCAATTTCTTTTCTTGTTATTTCATCTTGTGAAGAATATTTTAATTGTTTTAATTCTTTACTTAATAATTCATGTTTAGTTTTTAATGCAGAAAACATTTTTTCTAAATCTTTTTTTTCATTTCTTAAATTTTCTTTAGTTTCTAATAAATTAGAATATTTTTGACATATCTCATTTATATCATCAGCACCTGTTGTTTCTCTTATTAATTTATCAGCATCTTCTAATTCTTTTACTTTTTTTTCTAAATCATTTCCTTTATTATAATTAATTTTCTCATCTGAAATTGTAGGAATAATTTCATTTTGTTTTTGTCTTCTTTTTTTTTCTTCCATTTTTTCTTTTTGAATTTCTTTTTGATTTTCTCTTTTATGAGCTTGAATTAATTGTTCAAAATGTTCTTCAAAAGCTTCTTTACTTAATTGAGTATTTTTAACTAATAATTCAGAATAAGTTCTTGCTTGTTTAGAATCTTGTAAAAGTAATTTAAATTCACTTAAATCATGTCCTTTAGCTTTTAAACTTTTTTGAATAGCTGCTATTTGATTATCATAACCAGCTCTTTCTTCTTTTAATCTTGCTAATATTTGTTCATATGTTCTTCTAATACTCATTGCTTCATTATATTTAATCATTGCTTTATCTAATTTATTTTCTAATAATTTTATTCTTTTTACATATGGATTATTATCATCAGATATTAATTTCGCTTCTGATTTTAATTCATTATATTTTTCACTATTTTTTTTCCATTCTTCTTTAGATTTTAATTTTGCTTGTCTTGCTTGATCATATTTTAATCTGTAATAAGTGTATTCTGAATTACTTGCACTGTGTGTTCTACCTGGTGCATATAAACTTGTTTTTTTTAACATATTCACTTCTGTTCTTAATTTTTCATAATCTTTCTTTAATTTCTCTATTTCTTTCTCATTATCTTCTTTACGCTTTTGTGTACTGTCTATGTATGCTTGGTTTGAAAATTTTAATTTGTTAAAGTTTTTAGCAAAGTAATATAATTCATCTTGTTCGCTTCCGAGGTTTTCAGACATTTTTTTCTTTTATTTCTGAGGAAGTTATATAAATTTTTTTTAATTTTTTAAAGGTGAAATTTTTATTTTTTTTATTTTTTACGTCATTAATTTTTTTTATTTATTCTAGTTTTTATTCTTTGTTTTGATATTTAATAATTTTTAAGAATTTCATTAATATGAAGCTAAAAGTCCCTTATTTGTATCATTATAAAATATATAAAAAAAATCTAATTAATTTGCGTTTTTACATTAAATCAAAACTTTTTTTTTCAATTAATGTTTTATTTTCCTAAAATTTAAATAGTTCTTTCTTTTAAAACAATAAAATTGAATTGAGAACTATACAATAAATGTATTGTAGAAAAATAAAGACATAATTCATATAATAAGAAAGTGGATAATATAATCCCATTAAATAAAAAAGAGACTATTTTAAAGCATTTTTAAATTATTATTTACTATAATATAAATAAAATCAAATCAATGTTAAACCAAAAAGATTTTAAATATAATGAACGAAATTTCTCATTAAATAATTATTCATTTAATAAAAAAAAATCATCATCATCTAAAGATTCAATTCACTCAAATTCTTTAGATAATATAGAGAAATCAGACTATTTTTTAATAAACAAAAAAATGAATTTAATTCAACAAAAACTATTATCATTAAATGATACTTTTTCTTCTAAACCAAATATTATAAACAAACACGATAATAAAAAAGTAAAAGAAAACAATAATAATGAAGAAGATTCTGCTAAAAGAAAATTTATTAATGCCAAAAATGTTTTAAATGAATTAAATTCACAATTAACGAAAATGAATTATTGTAATATTATTCAAACTAATTCAATTCAAAGATTAGATTTATCTCTTTCTTTTTTGTCTTCTCAAATTAGTACTCTTAATTTTCTTAATAAAAAAAGAAAAGGTTCAATTCAAAAAAATTTAGATAAATTTAAAAATCAAGAATAATATAAATATTTAAATTAATCATATTAAATAATGTGCAATATATAATTTGAATTAAAATATAACATGTTTTATTAATAACATGAAAAACTTTTATATACAAATTACATTTTCCTTTATTTTTTTTATAAATCAATATTAAATTAAATATATTTTTTATTAAGAAAACAATTCCAATAAAATATTCAAAATAAAAAATATAAAAAAATCAAATTAAAAAAAATATATAAAACTCAAAAAAAAAAATGGCATCAACAACATATTATGATGGATTACTAACAGGAGATCCAATTAAAAAGATTCAAACAGGTCAATTTGATTTTTCATCTCCAATGCAAGAGCGTGAATTATCATTTTCACCAAATGAAATGATTCAATATCAAAATCAATTAATGAGAGAAAATGATTGGAGACTTTTAAAAAGAAATATTTCAGAATCAAAACAAATATCAACAATAATTTTAAGTGGAATAAATATTGATGGAGAAGGATTAAAAAATATAGGAGAAATAATTAGTTCAAATTCTCAAATAAAGAATTTAAAAATAGAATGGAATTATTTAGATGAATATTCCCAAGAATTTGATTTTTTTTGTGATTGTGTTACTAAAAGTTCCTTAATATATTTATCTTTAAATAATAATAAAATTAATTCTACTTTATCAAGATCACTTCAAAAAATTATTATTTATGCTAAAAATTTACAATTTTTAGATTTAAGATGGAATGAAATTGGAAATGAAGGAGCAAAATTAATTGTTTCTTCTCTTGGAAATAATAAAACTTTATTAGAATTAAATTTAATTGGAAATAAAATTAATGGTGATACATTAAGAGATGTTAATGAACATATGATAAGAAATAAAGATTTTCAAAGTTATTTATATTCACCTGATAATGTTAATTATACTAAATTAAAAAGTGATAAAAAAGAAACTAATGTTTTAAGTGATATTGATAGTACTATTCCTTTAAAAATTATTGAAAAAGAAAAATCTATTTCTAATGAATTTAAAAGTAGATATGATGTTCAATTAATTGAAAATGCTAAATTAGAAAAACAAAATAAAGAATATGAAAAATTATTAGAATTAGAAAGACAAAAATTAAATGAAATGAAAAAAAATTTTGATCAAAGTGTTGGAATTGAATCTTCTAATAGAAAAAAAGCAGAAGATTTAATAATAAATTTAAAAGAAGAAAATTCGAGATTAAAAATAGAAAATGAAAATTTAAGAAATGAAATAGATAATATAAAAGATCAATGTCAAAAAGAGAAAAATAGTTTAAATGATATAATAAATCAATTAAAAGGAAGTTTAGAAAGAAAAGATTCTGAATATTCAGAAAAATATAATATTTTAAATAATGAATTTCAAAAAATAAATAAGACATTAAATAATTCAATAACAAAAATGGTAAATGAAAGTGAAACTTTGAAAAAAGATTTTAACGTAAAGAATAAAAATTCATATGATGAATTTGATAAAAAATTAAGAGAAAACGAAGATGAAATTCAAAAATTAAAAGAACAAAATCAAATATTACAAAAGGAAATAAGTGATTTGAAAAAAAATTCATTGGATGAAAAAATGGATTTAGAAATGCAATATAAAAGTAGAGAAGCAAGATTATTAGATGATGAACAGAATAAGAATTTAATGGAAAAAGAAGGTTTATTAAAGAGAATAAAAGTATTAGAAAATACAAAAGAAGATTTAGAAGGTAAATTAAATGATAAAAAAGGTTCAAATCAAAATTTAAAATCAAATCCAAAAGATAATGAATATGTTAAATATGAAAATCAAATTAGTGAATTAAGAAGTCAAAATGCTCAATTATTAAAAAATAATGGTGATTTAGAAAGTGAAAAGTCTTCTATGTTAATTGATTTAAAAGCTAAAGAAAATTTAATTAATCAATATAAAAATAAAACTTCTGATATTGATAAAATAAGAGATAATCTTGAAAGAGAAAAAAATAGTTATTTAATTAAAAAAGAAAAAGAATTTAAAAAAGAAAAAGAAAATTTCGAAATAGAAAAAGGAAAATTAAATGATAAAATTAGAGAACTTGAAAATGAAATTGATGTTTTAAGAGGAAGATTAGATAAATTTGAAGAAAAAAGAGAAATGATTAAAGAACAAATGAAAAGAACTCTATTAAATTATGTTGAAAATAATAAAATTTAATTTTTTTTTTTTATTTAAACAACTTTTTTTTTATTCAAAAAAATTAAAATATTGGTTTTTATAATAATTTTTTGGTTTATTTAAATAAAAAATTATAAGAAAATAAAATGTTAAATAAAGTGAAAAGAAAGAATAGAAATGAAATAATAGTTCCAACATATAATGAATTATCAAAAACTCTTCAAAAAAAAAAAGAAAATGAAAATACAATAAAATTATCAAAAACAATGAAATATAAATCAAAATTAAACGATGATCTTTCTTCAAATTATTCATCTCATAAAAATTCAATTATATCAAAAAATGAAACAGAAAATTCATTTTCAATTAAAAGAACTTTAACAGAAAATTTAAACTCTAAAAATTATAATATTCAGTTTAAAGAAAATAGTTCAAATAATATAATAGAACATGATATAAATATTCCATCTCATTGTAAAATAAATTTATTATTTTCAGAAGAAAATGAAATAAATCAGAAAAAACAAGAAATAAATGTGTTGAAAGATAATATAAAAAAATTAGAAGATAAAATAAAAAATGCAAATGAACAATTTGATAATATAAAAAATAATATTAGTGAAATGACTGAAGAAAATTTCAAATTAATTTCAGAAAGAAAAAAAGAAGAAAGACAACATGAATTAAATTTAAAACATATTCCAATGGTTAAAGAAGATATAAATAATATTAAATTAAAAATTGAAAATGCTGGAATTGAAAAAGTAAAATATAAAAAAGAAATAATTGAAGTACAAAAAGAAATTAACTTAATTGAAGAAAAAATGAAAGAAATGAATGTTAAAATTGAAAAACAAATAAAAGAAAATGCTAAAATTAAACATAAATTAAAAATTCAACAAGATAAAAATAAGGAATTAAAAAAATTAATAAATCCTTATTCTGGTCAACCATCTAATTTTATTAATGATATTACAAGTTTAATTCCTCCAAAAAATAAAGATGAAAATAAAATAATTTCAAATACTTTAGCTTAAAATTTTAGATTAAATATTATATTCATTTATTTATTAATTTATTTATTTATTATATTTAAAAGTTCAAAAAACATTTGTTTAAAATATTTAAATTTACAATATTTAAAAAATAAAATATTATTTAAGATCCAATTCCAATTTTAATAGTTAAATTTTCAATATCTTCTTTAATTTTTTTTAAACTATCTTCATATTTTCCATCAACTCTTTTTTCACTTTCAACAATATATTCTTGAATTCTTCCATCAATAACACTATTTTCTTCTTTTATTTTTTCATCAATTTTATTAATAATTTCTTTAAATTTACTATTAATAATTTCATTTAACTTATTGAAATTTTCTTTATCTTTAGTTAAATTTTTTTGTATCATTTCATCGAATTTTAAATTCATAGAATTATTAAAAACAATTTCATAATTACTTAAAGTTTCTTTAAAAGGAGTAATATTTTCAGAAACAATTTTTTCAACATATTCTCTAATTAAAATAGCATTAGGTTCATTATTTCCATTTATATCTCCTTTAACATTATTTACTGCTGCTGTTGCAATATGATTATTTAAATCTTTTATTTTTTCTTCTGTATCACTGAATTTTTTTGTATTTGTATCATTATGTATTTTTATTGTATTATTTATTTTTTCTATATCTTCATTTATTTTTTTTGATAAATTCTCTATTATTTCTTTTTCTTTTGTTTGAATTAATTCCATATTTTCTTTCATATATTTATCTAATGTTGATGATAATAAATCAAATTTATTAAAATAATCTTGCATTATTTCTTTATTCTTTTCAAAGTTTTTTTCTATTGAAGATATTTGTTCTTTATATAAAGTTTCAAATTCTGTAAATTTTTCTTTTTCTTCTAAAGCATTTTTTTTCATAGCAATTAAATTTTCTTCATAAGTTTTATAATCTTTTTCCATTTTTGTATCAACTTTAGTTAATCCAACTTCAATTAAAGATCTAATTGCTTTTAATTCAATATTATATTTTTCATTATGTTTCATTATTAAATCATTAAAAGTTGACATATAATCTTTATTTAAACCAATAATGTTTTTCTCAGTTTCTAATTGGTTTTTTTCTAATTTAGAAATTTTTTCATCATTTCTATTAAAAATTTGTAAAATTTCATTTCTTAAATCATTTATCATATTTTGTCTTAAATTACTTTCTTCTTTTAAATTTTTATCACTAATACCAATTAAATTTTTAACTTGTTGAAATTGAGCAATAAATCTACTTTCTTTTTGATCATCTAATCTAATTAATTCATTCTGTTGTTGTAAACGAGATTCCATTGAATCTTTTTGAACTTTTAATATTTTATCTAAAGTTGCTTTTTGATAATTATCATTTTGTTGTGACATTTCATCTAATTTTAAATTCATATCTGAAAAATTTCTTGAAAATTCATTTATTTTATTTTCATTTGATTTATTAAAATTATATACTATACTTTTTAAATCATTATAATCATTTGTTTTCACACATGAATCTAATTTTAATTGAAAATCATTTATTAAATTATTTGTTTTATCATTTAATTGAATATAATTATTAAAACTTAATAATACTTCTGTTAATTTATTATCATGTTCATTTAATTTTAAATTATTTAAACGAATTATTTCTGATTGTTCATTTATTATTTTATTATATTCTATTATTTTTTCTTGCATTTCACTTTGATTTTGAAAAGTCTTTGACATAAAATTTTTTAAAGTTTGAATTTCTTTATAAACATCACTTCCAAAACTTAAAGTATTATTATTATTATTATAAAAAGAATTATTATTAAAAGGATTTTGTGATAAAGGACGAGGTAAAGATTGATTATTAATTATATTATTTTCATTTCCATTTCTTCTCATTGGAGTGTAATTAAAAGGTAAACGAGAATTATTCATATTTGTAGTGTTTGTATTTGAAAAATTTGAATTAGGCATTCCATTATCTCTATTCATTTTTTCTATTTCTAAAAATTTCCTATAATCACGAATATTGTCTCCTAATATTAAATTTGAACCACTTGTAAACGGACGTGTTTGGTTTAATTCATTCATTTTTTTTTCTTTTATTTTTTTTTTGTTAAAAAATGTTTTAAATTAAACGCTTTTATTAAATGTGATTATTTTATTTTGTAAGATTAATATAAAGTTAAAAAAAATAAAATTTAAATAAATAACAGAATATGATTAAAAATTGAATAAATATTTAAAATTCAAAAAAATTTAAAATCTTTTTTTAAAATTAATAAAACCAATAAAAAAATAAAACTAAAAAATATATTTAATAATAAGACAAAATAATCAAAATAATTCCATTAATTCCTTAAAGGAAATAAGGAACAATACTTTTGGGAGGTTGACTATTAGAGCTTTCAGGTACAGCATTAAAAAGTTCAAATTTTTTTTCTAATTGAGCATTAAGTTTTAAAATAGAAGCTTTATTCCCGCATCGATAGCAGTAATTAGGGGCCGACCAAACAGTGACTAAATTTTGATCTCTAAACCAGAATTTAAATCCTTCATTAACTAATTGATGAGCTCTACAAACAAGTTCAATATCATTAATTCTATTAAACTCATTCACTACTTTCCATCCAAAAATATAACCTGCTCCTCTACATGATACAATCCAAGTTTCTATATCATCAGGATCACTCCACATTAAATCACAAAATGCACCTTCATGAGGAATTTCTTGTTTTCTATTTAAAAGTCTTATTTGATCTATTGTACTTATGAAAGGAGAAAGTCCTCCATGAATACAGAAAATTTTTCCTTCGATAATAGCACCAATTGGTAAATAATCAAATAAATCATTAAAGTATCTCCATGGATTTACATTACCATATTTTCTTGAAATTTCCTCGTAGAAACCATATGAAAAGCAAATTTGACGTGATTCATGATTTCCTCTTAATAAAGTAATGTGACCTGGATATTTTAATTTTAAACAAAGAAGAAGTTCCAATGTTTCTACACTGTTGTATCCTCGATCTACGTAATCTCCCATAAATACGTATTTCGAAGATGGAATTTGACCCCCTGTTCGAAATAATTCTAAGAGATCGTAAAATTGACCGTGGATGTCTCCGCATACTGTCACTGGGGCTGATACTGGCTGGACGTTACTTTCTTCCATTAGTATCTCTTTCACTCTGTCACATAATAACTTTAAATCATGCTCTGTTAAACATTTACATTCTTTTAAAGATTCTAACCATTTGTCTTCCATTTTTTTTTGGAGTTAGGATTATTATATTTTTTTTGGATTCAATGGGCTTTTTATTTTATTTTAGATATTTTTTTTTGATTATTTTTTTGAGTTTTGATTAAAATATTTAGTATATTTTTTTAAGATAAATATAAACTTATTTATAATAGAAATCAAAATATATGATATTATATATATAATATAAATATGTCAGAAGAAGATAAAGTAATTAAGCAATTAAGTTTATTATTATATCCTGAAAATTTAGAACAATTTAGTAAAGTAACAACAATATTAAATGAAGACTTTACTTTCAAAGTAGACGAATTATATTCATTAAAAGAAATTCAAAAAATAACTCCAACAAAAGAACTATTATTATCAGCATTAAACACATTATCATTATCAAAAAATCCAATAATTGCATTTATTCCTTCAAAAAACGAAGGAAAAATATTAATAAATGACAAATTAATATTATACACTTTCATAAATATTCCTTCAGAATTCACAGAAATGAAAGTGAAAGAATTTTTAGAAATAAAAGACGAAGAAATAATAAGATTATATAAACAAAGTTTATTTTGGGTTTTAGCATGTGACAATAATATAATAAATGATAAATTAGATAAAAAGATAAAAAATTTAAAAGTCGAAGAAGATAAAAATTTAAAATGTAACATATCATCGAGTACAATGTTAAAAAATGCAATAAGTAAAATGATTCAAAAATATATATATTCGAAAGAAACAAATGATTTAAGTGTTAAAAGTGAGAAAAAAAATGAGAAAGAAAAAGATGATGATAATATGAGTTGGAGAAAAAAAAGTGATTTTAGTGATGTAAGTAATTCTAGTAGTAATTATGGTTATGGAAATGGAAGTCATAATTATCAAAAAAGAAGACAAAGATTTAAAAGTGATCCTAATGAAAATTATCATAATAAAAAAAGAGATTATTGGAATAGTAATAATTATAAAAAATATGAAGTTAAAGGAAAAAATGAAGAAATTCAAATTCAATTAGAAAAAATTAAATATTCTTTAATGATTAAAAATTCTTATTCTAATAAAGAAATTGTTGATTATTTTGATAAAGTCAAAGATGAGTTTAAATTTGATAAAAATAATTTTAAATATTTTAACGAGGAAATTATGAGTGAAAATATGAAAAATTTGGAGATTAAAGAAAGAGAAAAGTTAGAAAATATTATTCCGAAAAATAATCCTTTATTAAATTTCAAAATTAAAAAATAAAGGATTATAAAGTATGAAATATAAAAAATTAATATAAATTTTTATTAGAGTAACTTATAAATATAAATTTATTTAAAAAATATTAAAAATTGAGTATGAAAAATTTTATTATGATTATATTTTGATTTAATGAAAAATTAAAAGGAACAATGTGGATTTTCAATACTTATATATTTATAAAAATTATGAAAAAACTAAATTTAATCAACAATTTTATTGTTTTCACTCAGAAAAATAAATTTTTCAGTGAACAATACTATATATTTTTTGAATGTCAAACTAAAAAATTTATAGTATATTCCTTATTTAATTTTCTTTTATATTTCATATTCATTATGAAGTAATAAATAATTAATATAAAAAAGATAAATAAACAATTATTTTTGTTTTCTCATTCATATTATAATCTACAAATTTTTGATGATAATTTGTTTGAACTTAATTAAAAATAATTATTTTCGAAGAAAAAAATTGTTAAATAAAAGTAAATAAAGGAAAATTAAGAACAATAAAGCAGAGAATAATATATATTTAACAAATGATATAATACTTTTTCATATAAAAATATATTTATTTTATTTCATTAATTATAAT
>JAJJLU010003506.1:0-66372 GCA_023807065.1 Isotricha intestinalis
ATTATTACTTTTTATTTCTAATTTTTATAATTTAAAAAAAAATATATATTGAGCTAAATAATAATTTAATTATTTTTATTTTTTTAAATATTTTAAGTATATAAAAATATATTGAAAGTTTAACTTATTATTAAATGAGGGACTTTATTATTTTTACATAATTATTTTTTTTATTAATTATTTAATTTAATTAATGACTCTTTATTATTTTATATTATATTATGGTAATTGTAACATATTTTGCCACATTTTGCCACATCCAGAAAATAGTAATATTTGCTTAAATAAAATTATATGTTAATTATTGATTTTTATTTATTATCATTTAACATATTTAATAAAATATTATTAATTTTATATAATGATAATACCATATTCATTTATTTTATTTATTTTTTTTTTCTAATATTATAAATTGATTTTTATTATTTTGTTATTTCAATATTCAATACCAATGGATCTCCAAATATTTCATTATTGACAATGAAATTTAAGTAACATTCATATTTTCCAATTTCTACTGTTTTCATATTAAAAAAGTGAATATTTAAATTATAATTTTCATCTGGTTTTAATGATGGTAAAAATATACTTTCACATAAAATAGTTGATTTTAATTTATCAATTCTAAATTTTGTTTCTTTATTCCCTAAATATTCATATTTTGAATTATTTTTCATAAAAATTACATTAATGTAAATATCATCTTTTAATCTTTGTTTCTTAAATATAAATTTTAAATTATTTGTTAATATTAAATAAGAAAAATTATATTTTAACATTTGTTCATATGTTTCTCTAATTATATCAAATTGATGATTATGAAAAGTGAAATTAATATTTTTTTCATAACATTTTGAACATAAATTATAATTTTCACATATTTTACATTTATATATTATTACAATAATAGGAGAAATATGACAAACTTTACAATATATATTTTTATTTTTATTATTATTATTTTTTTCTTTTAAATTTTTAATTTTTCTAAATATTTGTTTTTTAAAACATTTTTGAATTAATTTAATAAATTTTATAATCTTCTCTTTTTCAATTAAAAATAAAATTATTATATTTAAATTAATACTTTGATAAATATCATTACATAAAATAACACTTTCAAAAATATTATTATTAAAACATAAATTATCTTCCTCGGAATATTTATTTTCAAATAAAGCAAATTTTTCAAAATCAGGATCATCAATAAAATCAGAATAATTATTATTTAAATCATAATTTGAATTGTCAATATATATTTTAATAAATTCTTTTTGTCCTCTTTCATTTTCACTTAAGAAAAAAGTATTAAAATCATTTTCAGATTTTATTGAAATTTTATCTCCTTCATTATCAATAAAATACATATTTCCTTTTTTTATTTTTATTAGAAAAAAAAATTGGATAAAATTTTTAAAATCATTATAATTAGATGTAATAATTACTCCAAGTAAAATATTATTATTATTTATTATTGCTTTTAAATTCTTATTATCCATTTATTTTAATTATTTTAAAAAAAATATAAAAATAAATTTTTAAATTTTAATAATATAAAAATAATATTATAATTTACATAAAGGAAAATATAAATTAATATATATATTATCAATAAAATTTTTTTTTTAATCTTAAAGAACGAAAATCTTTCATTCTAATTTCAGCTCTTATTCTATCATTGATAAAAATTTTATTCTTTTTAATACTATTAGAATGACTTTTTAAATTAGTAAAATTAGTAGAAGAGAAATTAGTTAAATTATCAATTGTATTAAAAATAACATTTCTATTTCTTTTTGAAGGTTGAGGAGAAATAAATTTATTTTTAATAAAATGAATAATTTCTTCACTTTTTTTCCTATTTAAATTCTTAGGAATAATTTTATTTATTCCTGTTAATTTTATTACTTCATTAGTTAAAAATTTATCATTTTTTCCTAAATTTTTTTTATATTGTTCACTATCAAAAATTTTAATAAAATTTGTTTGTGTTAAAACACTATTTCTTTCTTTTTTATTTCTTGAATTTTTATAATCAGAAAATAAATTTGAATTACTATTATTATCATTATTTTCTTTAAAAATTGTTTTTTTTAATATATTATTATTTTCTATTGTTTTTAAATTTATTGGAAAAATTAACTTCTTTTTTTCATTTGATTTATTTTCTTTTATATTTAAATGTCTAAAATTTGAATATGTTAAATTTGATAAATGTGTTTTATTTAAATATTTAACATTATTTTGAGAATTATTATATTTTATTTTTAAATTTACTTTTAATAATCTTTCAGAATTTAATTCTTGATTTTTTTTATAATTTATTTCTTTAACTACAAATCTACTTTTTTTCTTTTCTTCTAGTTTATCATATGAAAATTTTCCTTTTGCTTTTAAAAAATCAATAAAAGTTTTATTAAATTCATTATTAATTTTATTTAATTTAATTTCAATTTCATTTTTAATTTTATTTAATAAAATTTCTTTATTATTTTTAATAAATTCTAAAAAATATTTTTTATTATCTTCATCAATAGAACAAATTAATTTATGAAAATCTTTAATTCCAACTTTTAAAACTTCTGCTTTTTCAGAAATACATTTAACAAAAAAAAATCTATTTTTTAATTCTAAACTATCTAAAAATCCAATAAAATAAGGATTACAAATATTATTAATTTTAATTTTAAAAAGATTATCTTTTTCAAAATTTTTAATTTGTTGATTTTCAAAATCCAAAAAATTTAATTTTTTAGGTTTTGAAATAATAGGATTTTCTTCTTTAAAAGGATTAAAAATCATTGGAGATTTAATTTTTTTATCAAAAGCTAAATCAAATAAATTATTTATTTCTTTTTCTTCAATAGTAAATTTCCCAATACAATAATTAATAATATTACTTTTATTATAATTAATATAATTATAATATTCTTCAATCCAACCTAAACTTAAAAAACAAAAAATTTCAAAATTTCCTTTTTCAATAAAATAAATATAATCACTTTCTTCATTTTGTTTAAATAAATAATCAAAAGAATATAATTGTTCTTTAGAAAATTAATGAAATAACCTCATTAAATTATTTAAATTCCAATGAGAAAAAAAAGGATAATTACCTTTAAATATTTTTAAATCTTTTTCTAATCTTTTTAATTCTAATTCTTTAATAATTTTATTATAATCATTTTTATTAATAGAAACTAATTTACAATCTTCTTTAGCAATAATAGTAGCATTTCTTTTAGTTTTTTTAATTAAAGCAATTTCACCAAAAGAAAAACCATTTTTAAATTCTCCTAATTTTTCATAATCTTCAATATAAATATTAAAATGACCATAATGAACAATATCACTTATTGGAATAGATAAATAAAAATTTAAATCAATATTTAAATATTTATTCTTTTCTATTATTCTCTTTAATTTTGTTCCTGTTTTATCATTATTTTTCACTTCATTTAAATACATTATATATTCTTGTAAAGTTAATTTTTTCACTGGATAAATTGGCTTATATAAATTTACTTTTCCTTCTAATAAGATATAAAATTTATCTCCTTCTTCACCATAATAAATTATTGTATCTTTCTTTTTATATGTTTCATAATTTAATACTGATATTATTTTTTCTAATTTTTGATTTTCTGAATTTTCTTTTATTTTCTTAAAATATTCAAAATTTGAACTTAAGTATTCTGATAATATTCTTATTTCATTTTTTGTTTTATTTTCTCCTTTCTGTAATATTGTTATTATATAATCTTCTGATATATTCTTCTTTATTCCATTTCTTACTTTTATTTTAGTGTTTTTATGTTCAATGTTATTTTCTTCTTCTTCACTTATTTTTTTCATTTAATTAAATATTTTTATATTATTTTAATTAATTTATTTTTAGGAATTTAATTTTATTCTTTTTGTATTTTCATTAACAAAAAAAAAAGATAATATTGAAAAATTAATATAAATATCATTTTTTAATTATAAAAATATATATAATATGTTAATAACAATAAAGACACTTTCAGGAAGAAAAATATCTTTAGATTTTGAACCAACTCAAAAAATAAATGAAATAAAAGAAACACTTCAAGAAAAAGAAGGAATTCCAAAAGAACAAATTAGACTTATTTATGCTGGAAAAGTTCTTGCTGAAGAATCTAAAATAGAAGAATTTAAAATTCAACCTGGAACTGTAATAATGATGATGATGCATTTAAAAGGAGGATTTTAATTATCTTTTATATAAATTATTAAAGTAAAAATACAAAATATTTTTTTTTAATTTAAAAACTGTTTTTTTTTCTTTCTTCATTTTATTATTCAAATAAAGATTTAAATTATATTTTTTATAATATAATAAAAGGATAATTAAAGTGAAAAAGATTAAATTAATTTGTAAATAATTTTTTAATCATTTAATTCTGATTTAAAAAATATTAGAAAATTGAAATAAAATTCAAGAAAAATAAATAAACATATTATAAATATTAATTAATTTTTAAATTAATTTGAATAATATATTTTTTTTAAATATGCAGAAACATTATAAAGTATCAGAAATAAGAAATGACTTTAAAAAAATCAATAAGATTAAAAATATAAAATAATTAAAGGGAAGAAATAAATATAAATGAAATAAAAAATTATGATTTTGATTTAATCAAATATATGACTTTTTTCAAAAAAACAATATATTATACATTGATAAAAAGTAAAAACCAAAAATAGTAATTAATTAAAAGAAGAAATTAATAATATAAAAGAAAAAAATAATATTTGAATAAAAAAAATAAATCTAACAATCAATTAATTAAAAAAACAAATCAAAATTCAACAAATAGTTAACTTCATTTAAAAAGAAATAAACATTTAAATAAAAAAAATTCAAGTTTAAATAATATTAAAAATTATAATTCAACAATGAAAAGTAAATACAACAAGAAAAAACTTTGAAAATAAAAATTTTCTAATTAATTTAATTGAAATATTTAATTAAGAAAAAATAACATATTTAATTATTTATAATAGTTAATTTTAATTTTTTTTTTTTCCCTAAAAATTGATTTTCTCCATTTATTTCATTTATTTGATTTTCATTTTTATTATCATTAAATTCTCTAAAATAATAATCTTCAAAAATTTTTTTAGTAAATTTAAATCCTTTAAACTTTTCAATAACTTTTTTAATTTTCTCAGGTAATTCTTCAAGTATTTTTTCTTTTGATTCAAATAAATTATTATCATAATCATTATTATCTTTAACAACTTCAATTTCTAAATCATTCATAAATATTTCTTGAAATTTATTTTCATCATTAAAAATTTGATTATTAATTTTTAAAGGTTCAATTTCAATCGGAGAATAAATTTCATTAATATTATTTATATAATCATTAATATTATATAAATTCATATTTTCACTTTTTGTATTAATAAATTTTATCATTTTATTATTATTATTATTATTTCCTAATAAAATATTTTCTAATAAAAATTTACATTTTAAAATTGTTTTCTTTTGAATTGTTTCAGGAGTAATTAACCAATGAGGAAAAATTTTATTTTCTTTTTCATAAATTTTTTCTTTAATATATGAAAAAATATATTTTTTTAAATTATTCGTTATAAAACTATATTTATATAAATTTAAATAATTATTATAATTATTATTTTCTTTTTCTTCTTTTATTATTAATTTTTCAATAAGACAAATAAAAAGAAATTTTATAATTGGAATTGAATTATTTTCATGTTTAAACATTAAAATATCAAAATGAGATTTTAATATCTTTATCTTTAAAATTTTATCTTTTTTATTTGATAAATCTATTTTATTTTCAATTATTGAATATATATAACATGTATTATCATAAATTATTGGAAATTTATTATAAAAAGCAAAATTAATTTCAAAAGGTTGATTTTCAAAATAATTAAATTTTTCATTTATAAAATCTTCTATTTTTTCTTTTAATGACATTTTTAAAAATATTTTAAAAAAATAAAAAAACATAAAATTTTTTTTTAATTATTTTTTAATATTTTAATGTTTTAACTATTGTTTTTTTTAGAATTCATTCCATTTGATTTACAAATTTTTTTTTTTTGAATTTCATATAATTTAACCTTTAATCTAATTACATTTGAATCAAATTTTTTTTGACAATCTTCTATTTCTTTATTTAACTCATTTAATGTTTCTTCATAATCATTACTTTCTTCGTTAATTAATTTTAATTTTTTTTTTTTTTCAAGTAATAAACTTTGAATATTCTTTAATTGTTCATTCAAAGATAAAATTTTATCTTCATTACTTTCATTTAAATTCATTTTTTCAATATAAATTTCTTGTGCTGTAGTATCTTCTAATATAATATCTATATAATTTGTATTGTTATCAATTTCAATTTTTAATCCATCAATAATAACATAAAATATATAATTATTTAAATCATTTTCATCTATTTCAAAAATTTCTCCACAATGATATTTAAATTCTTCAAAAGATCTTTTCAATTCAATATTTTCTTTTTTATTTTCAAATTTTACAATAATATTATCATTTCCTTCTACCATTCAAAGTCTATTTTTAAATTTTTAATATTAAGGGCAAAAATAAAAATTAATTTTTTAAAAAAATAAATAATTTAATTATCTAAAAGAATTTGAATAGCATCTTCATAATTTCCATTAGCTTGATTTAAAGCAATCATTAATTCATCAACACTTTTATCTCCAAAAAAATTTTTAAGTTTATTTAAATTCTCATCAAAATCCATATCAAAAATACTTCTTGCAGAATCTATTCTTTCCAATTTTTTTTCTATTTCTAAATAAAACTCAATTGAAGTAATTAAATTATTATTTGGATCATATAAATAAATTCTTATTGCTTCTTGCCCTGATGGAGTTTTATTAGTTTTAATATTTAAATTTAAATTTAATGATATTGAACCATTTACTGGAATTGTTTTATTTATTTTTTGAGATTGAATAAATAAATTTTCCCCTTTTCCTTCTATATAACAA
Source organism: Isotricha intestinalis (assembly GCA_023807065.1). Taxonomy (NCBI): domain Eukaryota; phylum Ciliophora; class Litostomatea; order Vestibuliferida; family Isotrichidae; genus Isotricha; species Isotricha intestinalis. The sequence continues at coordinate 7,036 of JAJJLU010003506.1, forward strand.
GAACTTGGTAAAGATGTTTTTCCAAAATTTTGAATTTGACAATTTATATTTTCATTATTTTCCTTTAAATTTTTAATTTGAATTGGATTTTTATTTATTGAAATATTTATTTTTGCTTGATAATTTCTTATATTATTATTATTCTCGCATTTATTATTTGAATTTAATAAATCTCTCATATTATTACCATCATATTTTTTTTCTTTTTTATCATTTAAAACTTCTTTTATTTCTTTTTTATCATTTAAAACATCTTTTATTTCTTTTATAAATTTACTTAAATCATCTTGTGATTTATTCATTTTTGTTTCTAATAATTGAAATTGTTTAGGTATTAATTCTTCTTTTATTTTATTTATATTATTATTTAAGTTTTGCGAAATTCTATTTATTGAATTCATCATTTCTTGTTTTGATTTTTCATTATCAACAAGCTCACTTTTTATTTTTTCTAAATTTTGATTAAATGTTTTTTCTAATTTTGACAATTTTTCATTCATTTCTCCAAATTTTTTTACTCTTTCTAATTTATCATTTTCAATTTTTTCGTTTATTGGTTTTAATTTTGCTTCTAATAATTCTTTAATTTTATCTAATAATTCTTTTGAATATATTTCATTAATTGCTTCTTTTTTTGATCCATTTTCATTAATATTATTATTATCATCTTTTGAAGTAATATTATTATTATCATCTTTTAAAATATGAAAATTATCATTATCATTATCATTATTATTATTATTATCATTATCATTATTATTATTATTATCATTATCATTATTATTATTATTATTATTATCATTATTATTATCATTATCATTATTATTATTATTATCATTATTATCATTTTTATCAATATTCTGATTAACAATTTTTTTTTTTCTTTCTTCTTCTTTATTATTTTTTATTAATTTTTTGTTATTAATAGCTCCTTTTTGAACAATTAATTTAATATCTCCTGGTTTCTTTTTAAGTATATTATAATCTTCTTCATTTTTAATTCTATTATTATTTTCATCTATTATTATTAATTCTTCATTATCTTTTAATTCGGGTTCTATTTCCTCAATTAAATTTTCCATTAATTCTTGAAATGTTGATGGAGCTGAAAAAAAACTTGAGATATCATTATATTCAAATCTAATTATTTGGTTACTCATTTTGAAAACTAAATAAAATTAAAAATAGTTAATTAATTATATCAAAAAATAAATTTTCAATCAAAAACAATGAAATTTTAAATCATATATTTAAAATAAAAAATTAAAAACATAGTATTCATAAAACTAAAAAGCAATAAAATAAAGAAAAAAAAAAATTTATAGAAAAAATCAAAAAAAAAAAATTAGAAAAATAATTTATTTTAAACTTTAAAAATTAATTAAAAAAAATCAATTCTCACAAAAAATTTTAGAAGAATTAGCAATAATTCCAATAGCAAAAGCAGTAATTTGATTAAAAGGGAATTTATAATCTAAAATAAAAAAACCTTCTTCAGTTTCAGCAAATTGTAATAAAATATTATTTTCATTATCTTCTAAATTAGATTTAAAAATAATTTGAAAATTTTTTGAAGAAGTTTTAATTTTTCTATTAATAAATTTAAGAACATAACACTTATAAATTTGATTATAAATTGGAATTTTATTTTCCATTAAATAAAATTTTTCATTATCAGAATTTTTATTTTGATTATTTAAATAATCTTTTAAATTAAAATTCAAATCTTTTAATAAAATAATTTTCATTTTAATTGGTCCATTTAATCCTTTAATATTTAAATTATATATCATATTTAATAATTCTTTATTATTATTATCATATAATTTAAAATTTGAAGATAAAAAATTCCATTTAATTATTCCTATTGGATTATTTCTTTCATTATAAATTGTATAATTTTTATTTTCTTTTTTTGAATATAATTTTAAATAATTTTTTTCTTCATTTTCATTATCATCAAATAAAAATAACTTTAATTGTTTATTTTCTATTTTTTTTATCATTTTTGTTCTATACCATTTATCTTTCAATATTTCATTTTTATTTATATCATTTTGAATAAGAGAAATCGATGTTTTTTGTAAAAAATTTGCATCTGAATTTTCGTTTTTTTGAGATTTTATATTTTCTTTTTTTTTAAATGATAAAGCATTATTTTTCTCTTCTTTTTCAACTTTTTCTTCTTTTAAATTTTCTGGATTGGAATTTAATATATTCATTGATAATAACAATTAATATTAATAATAAATTTATTATTATATAAAATTTTCATTTTAAAAATAATTATATTATTTATTAATATATATATTAATTTTATGGATGTTTTTTCCTTTGATAAAGAAATAGAAAAAGTGAAAGAAAATTTTGAGAAAATAAAAGATAAAATTAATCAAAAAGAAAAAAGTTATATATTAAATAATGGAACAAGTAAATTAGAATTAGACATAAAACATATATTAGATGATTTATCATTAACAATAAAAAATTTATTATTAGAAACTAAAAAAACATCATCAATAAATATCCCATTAAAAGAAATAAATAGAAGATTAATAATATTACAAAGATGGGGAAAAATAATAGAAGATTTAAAGCAAAATTATGATGAAAATATATATAAAAATTTATTAAATAATAATTTAGATATAAATTTAAATGTTGAAAATAATAATAATAAATCAAATAATGAAATTATTCAAATTACAAGAGAAAAAATTAATCAACAAGATAATATGTTAGATGAACTTCATTCTTTATTAACTGTTACTAAAAGTAATAATAAGGAAATTCATAATGAAATTAAAAATCAAAAACCTATGATTGAAGATTTAGATAAAAATATGGATAAATTAAATATGAAAATTAAAAAAGAAACTAAAAATATTGAGAAATATGATAATAAAACTTCTAATTGTTTTTTAATTACTATTATTTGGTTTGAATTAATTTTAATGATTTATTTTATATTTGGTTTTTAGTAAATTTTAAATTATATTTTGAAAAACAATATTTTTTTTTAAATAAAATAAAAAATATTTTTAAATATTAGTCTTAATTTTATTAATATTAAAAAAAATTTTAAATTTATATTTTAATGGAATCTATTAAAACAAATATTATTCTTTTATCGGATTATTTGGATGAATATATGAAATTTTATCAAAATTATCTTATTGATAAAAATAATAATGAATTTAGAGAAAATTATAAAACTTTATATTTAAAAGCAGGAGAAGCATCTTCCTTAGAAAAAATATCAAAATATTTATACAATAAAATGATAAATGATTTTTTTGAAATAATAGAAATAATATACAAAAATAAAGAAGACAATAATAATATATCATATAATAAAATATTTTCCAAAATATATGATTTACAAATGAGAATTCATTCTTTTTTAAAAAATTATAAATTAAATAAATTAACAATAGAAAAATATAAAATCTTAAATGATAATAATAATATAGGAAATCCAAATGAAATTTTATTATTAATTCAACAATTTTTAGGAAGTTTACCGAATATAATTTTTATAATGTCATGTTATATGATAGATAATTATTCCATTTATTTTTTTGAAGGAAATTTACAAATTTATTATGGTTGTTTACAATTAAATAGTAATCATCTTCAATGTTTTCCTGATTTAATTTTTAAACCAAATTTTATAATATTAACTAATTTCATTAATGAAAATTGGGATAAAATTATTGAAAGAGAATATCCTATTTTAAATAATGATATTGATATTTTAAAATTTTTATATTATTTATCTATTATCAATGATAATTTGTTTAATGTTTTAATTAATGAAGATTTTATTTTTTTTCTTTTATTAGCTTATATTCATAAAGGAGATTTAAATGATGATATTATTTCTTATATTAATTGTATTGTTCCTAATATTTGTCAAGAATTTAATTTTGAAAATGAGAATCAAAATAATAATATTTGTTATAAAATTACTAAAATTTTATATTCTGATAATGATTTAAATTTAAAATTTGTTCTTGAATATGAAAATATTTTATTTTCTTCGTTAAAATCTACTTTAGAAAATGATAAAAATAATGATCAACCTATAACTAAAAAAAAAAGAGAAATTATTTTATTATTTACTGAAAATTTTTTTTGGATTAAAAATATTCATAGAGTTAAAGAAATTACAGAAATATTAAATAATATATATAATTTTTAATTAAATTAAATAATTTTAATATTTATTTTCAATTTTTATTGTTTGTTATTTTATTTTATTTTTTCTTTTATTTTTAATAAAGTTCTTTTACTAATTTATATTTAAAATTGATTCTAGTAAAACACTTAATAAAAAATTGTTTTCCCAATTTTTTTTATTAAGGAAATTGCTATTTATTCTTTTTATTCTACTTAAATTAATTAAATTATTTTTAAGATAAAAAGAAATAATTTGATTATATTTAATTTTCTTTTTTTTTAATTATCTTTGCTGATAATTTTATTTTTTAGGTTTCTTTTTTTATTTTATTAATATAAATATTAGTTTGATAATATTGATGATCATTAATATTATTATCAACTATTAAATTTAATAAATCAAGAGTTACAGAACAATTATTTTTAATATAATTATAAGAAATAGAGTTTTTATTATATAAAAATAGATTTCCTTCTTGATTTTTTTTGATTTTTGAATGTTGATTATTTACATTTAATTTATAATTATATTTAAAATCCCCTTTGTTGGTTTCTAAAACTTATTTTGAATAAAAATTTTTGAAAAATAGAAAAATAACTTTTTATAATTTTATTTTTATTTTCTTTTTTTTTGATTTAATAATACAAATAATTAATATTTCTGTTGTTATATTTGAATTACTATTTTTTTTATTGTGTAAAAACTAGATAAAAATTTTTAATGTTATTTTTCTTTTTTGAAATTAATAATCTTGTAAAATTAGATAATTTTTTATCATTTAAAACAAATGTTTGAAAAAAATAAAAAAAACAATAATATATATTTATAATTTGATTTAAAATAATTATTTTTTACTTTTCAATTGTATTCCTTTAATTAATTTTTCTTTTTGTATTTTTTCATATTTTTCAATATTTGAAAGCAAAACAACTTTTCCACTTGGAGTTTTAAAAATTTTTGGTCTTTCAATTTGAACAAATTCAAATTTTTCATTTAAATGAATTTTATGATTAATACCATAATTATTATTTATTTTATTTTCATTATTATTATTTTTTTTATTTTCTTCTTCTTCTTTTTTTCTTTCAATTTTCTCAAATTCATTTATTTGTTTAATTAATAAATTTTTATCTTTTTCATTTTTTTTTTCTTTCATTTTTTTAAATTCTAATTTATCAAATTTAATCATTTCCACTTTAGTATGAATATCACCATAATTTTCATTTTGAATAAGACTATTATTAATCATTTCTTCTAAATACATAAATATTAATATCCAATTTTTTTTTATATTTTCTTCATTTAATCCTTCTTTACAACAATCATTAAAAATTCTATAAGAAATTTTTAATATTTTATTATCTTGAATAATATTTGAATTTAAACTTGTTATTAATAATAAATACATATTATCTGCATTTAATGAAGTGAATAAATATCTATAATTATTTGATTCAAATAATGTTGTTTCTAAGTTTTTATTTAAATTTCTTATAAAAAATGAAGAAAATGTATTAATATCATTTTTTGTTATTGGAATAAAAGCTCTTGAAAAAATTATTTTTCCTTCTTTATTAACTATTAATAATGAAACAATTACCATTAATTAAAAAATAATTATTCAAATTTAAATTATTTGTTTTTAATAAATAATATATAATTTTTATTTCATTTAGGTTTAATAACATATTAAAAATACAATGTTTAATAGATAATATTTATTTAAAAACTCATATCAAATTTTCTTAAAAAGCTTAATAAAAATACTTTATATCAGATTTTTTTCTTTTTTTATTCAAAAAAGAAAAAATTATTGCTCTTTTTTTACAATAATAAATTTAGTATTTAACTTATTATTAGTTAAAGATTCATTTAATTTTAAAAAATATTCTTCAATTTTTTTTTTTCTTTTTTTATTCGCTTTAAAAAAATCAATTAAATTAACAGCATTTTCCAAATATTTTTTCATATATTCTTTTCCAAATTGATTTTGAATTTTAACTAAATGACTTTCAAAAGAATTATTTTCTTTTTCATCTTTAAATAAATCTCTTGTTGATTTTAAATAATATTTTTCATACATTTCTTCATAAGTAATATTTAAAAGTTTATTTAATTCAATTTTTGAATTCGGTATCTTATTAATTATTTTTTCGTTTTGAAATCTATCATGAAATTTAAAAGAAACTTTTTTTAAAATTTCTTTAATAGGAATTGATAATAAATTTTTATTATAATTGATTGTAATATTTTGAGTAATTTCACTATTAATTTTTTTAAATTTATATTTTTGAAAACCATATTCTTTTTTTATAGTTGTATTTAATATATTAATAATAAAAGAATGAAAATGTGTTTTTATTTTTCTTTTAATATTATCACAATTTAATCTTGAATGAATTCTTTCATTTGGTTTTATTATTATTAATTCATTTTTTAATTTTCTTCCTTTTTTTTTCAAAGATATTTTCATATTTGATTTTTTATTAGAATCTAAGTAAGGGATAATTATTGTAGGTTTATATATTTGATTATTTACTTGTTCTTTATTATCATTTTCAAATTCATCTATATTTTTTATTGTTGAATTATTATCTTCTTCATCTGTTGAAAGTGTTTTCCAAATACTATTCATTAACTAATAATAAATATTATAATGGTTATATATATTTAATAATTGTACTATTAAATGATAGATATGATTTTTCTTAAAAAAATTAATTTGTATATAAATGTAATAAATTTATTTTTTATGAATTTTTATTTTAATTTTTTAAGAAAAATAATACTGTAGATTAGTAAATTTATATCAACAAATTTATATATATATAATCTAATTTTAAAACTGATTTTAAATTCTTTCTTCTTTTTTTTTAAAATTGTAATTTTTGAAATTTATTTTTTTTACAAAGAATTTTCATATTTAATGTTAATTTTAACATTATAATAAATTTATGATGTTTCAAAATCCTTATATAAAAAATAGATTAAAAATTAATTATTCTTTTTAGTAAACCTATTTTTTCTGCCTAATAAAAGGTAAAGTCACTTTTTTAATTAAATTAATTATTTTTATTTTATGTAAATAATTATTAAAATAAATCAAAAAAAAATATCAATCAAATAAATTAAATATATATATATATATATATATAACTTGAATAAATAAAAAGATTAAAAATTTTATGCCTATTATAGGTTATTTAAAGATAATAAAGATTTAAATTGAAATATTTGGCAAAAATAAAAAAAATAAAACAAAAAAAAAATTGAAATTATTTAAACGTTTGTAAAATTTAACCTTCATTAAAATATTTAACATTAAATTTAAATACAATTATTACATTAGAGTTTTTAACATGACTTAAATTATTTCTTAATATGATAAGAACTTCCTTTAATAATATTCATTTTATTATAATATAATTAGTGTCGTTTAATTCAAATTTATATTAAATAATTACTCATAAATATTTTCATTATTTGAATATTTATCAATCATAAAAATAATGTAATAATTAATTCATTAAATATTATTTTATCATTTTAAATAAATCTAAATTCTTTTAATTGTTAAATAAGGCTATTTTGACTTATTATTAAACTATATTTTTTTCTTATTTTTTACTAGATAATAAACTTTAATTCTATCCAATAATATAATAATATTTTTCATATAGAAATAACATTAATAAATTCCATTTTGATTTTTTTAAATGACTTATTAATTTTATATATTCTAATATTTTTATACTAAAATTAAATAAAAAACTTATAAAAAATGAATAAAGAATTGGAAGAAAATAATAGTAATAATACGATAAAACCACAAAGAAAATTTTTATCATTTACAAAAACAAAAGCTTTTGAAAGACATCCTTCAGCAAATGGTTTATTGGTAAAAGATGATAGTGAAATAAAAAATAAAATTGAAGATACAAATTTTTTTTGTAATGTTGTTCAAGAAGAAAATGAAAATGAAACAGAAAAAAATAATTTAGAAAAAATAAAAGATGAAAGAAAAAAATCTTGTTTTCAATTTCAAATTCAAAAAATTGAGGAAAAATTATTTCAAGATGAAATTTTTTATACAAAAAATGAAAATTTAGAAAAAGAAAAAAAAGAAGGAAAAAAAGAAAAAATTATTCCTAATAATCATAAATTATATGAATTTTCAGAAGCTGATAAAATGTTAGATAAAGAAATTACTCAAGCTATTCAAAAAGGAGAAAAAGAAGATAATATTATAAATAAAATTAATGTTGTGAAAAAAGATTAAATATTTTAAAAATTAATTTATATAGAAAAATATATATGATAAAATTAAATGAGTTATTTTTAGATTAATGATTAAATTATTAAACATTTTGAATAAATATTTTTTTTATAAAATTACTTATTCTTTCTTTTTAATTTAAATAAAAACTTTTTTTAAAAAGAAAAAGTTTAAATAAGAACTAAAGGTAAATAACTTTTAAAAAAAATAATTTTATAAACAAAAAAACAATAAATTTATTTCATAATACTTTTAATATATGATTAAAATTTAAATAATAAAATGAATAAAAATAAATGAACGAAAATAATGAAAAAGAAGAGCAACATTATATATTAAAAGAACAAAAAAGAGGAAAGTATCTTTTTCATAGATGTCAATCAGCAAATTTATTACAAAAATATGTAGATCAAATAAACAAAATAAAAAAAGAATATAAACAAAGTCCAAAAATATATTCGAATAAATTTCGAAATTTAAATATTAAAAAGGATTTAGATAAATTACCAAATTCAATTGATAATCATAATATAAATAATTCAATAAGAAAAATAAAACATTTAAATAAATCTTCTATTAATTTTTATTCAACTACTACAAATAGAATTGAAGAAAAATTTAAAAAAAAAAAAAAATTTGTTCGTTCAAATTCTGCTTATGTTTCTTTAAAAAAAAGAAAAATAGTTTTTAATGATCAATTAAAACCAAAAGGTTTAGATATATATAATTCAATTTTTAATAATGAAGAAATATTTAAAAATAATTTAAAACAATATCAAAAAAATAATGAAAAAAAAATAGAAAATTTATCTTCTCACAATATTGAAAAAATAATGAATTATAAAAAATATACTTCTGATAATGTTTTTAATCAAAATAAAGATAATAAATCTTTTAATGATAATATGAAATTACTTCATTCAAAATCTCAAAGCGATATTTTTTTTATAAAAGATCAAAAAGACAATTTAAAATTCAAAATAAAAAGAAAACCTTTAAATTATAGTGTTTTATTTGAAAGTTCAAATGAAAAAAAAGAAGAAAAAAATCAAATAGGATTAATTAATCATAATTCAATTAAATATTATATATATAATCCTTCAAAAAAATCTTTTACAAAAACAAAAGATGAAATTACTCAAAATTCATTATTAAAAAGACCTGGTTTTAAACAAGCTTTAATTTCTAAATATTTAGAAAATAAAAATAGTGGTAAAACAGCAAATGAAAAATATAATATATTTTATAATTATAATAAAAATATTTTCCATAAAAATAAAGAAATTTTATCTCAATATTCTGATACTTATAAATCTTATAGAAATTTAAGTGATTGGCCTTTTAAAAAAAAAATGAAATTGAATGAATAAAATATTATATTATATTGCTTTATAATTTTTTTTTATTTTTTTTAATTATTATTTAAGGAAAAAACCATAAAATTAATTTTATATATTAAATAAATTATATTTAAATTATATTTTCTTTATGCCTTTTACATCATAGGTCCTCAAATACTTTAATTATAGTATTTTGTGAACAAAAATGATGTTAAAACAAATATAATTTAACCTCAATGCAAATTATTATTCTTTATATAAACAATATTATAAGTTAAATTATAACATAACAATTTTACTTTTTTATTATAATCACAAAGTTTTTTATAAATATTGGTTTTTTTAAAAAAAAAGATAAAAAATATTTTAAATAATTATTTAATGTTTTTTTTTACTTTAGGAATTTTTATTTTCCAATGATAAAAATTGAGATAACATTCTTTCTAATTCTTCAACTCTTTTATTTAATTTTATTTTTTCTTCATTTTGATTTTCAATTATTAAATTTTTATTAGCCAATTCATTTTCTAAATTAGTAATAATATTTTTCATTTGTTCATTTTCATTTTTTAATTTTTCATTAATTTCTTGAACATTAATATTTTTTTTCCCACTTTTCAATTTATTTTCCTTTAAATTTTTTTCTTTAATTTCTTCTTTCTCTAAATCATTATTATTAATAACATTTAATTTATTTAAATTATTATTATTAGCATTATTTAAATTATTAAAATCTAAATTTTCAATATCTTGATTATTAATTTCATCATAAATTTTTTGTGTATTTTTCCAAAATTTTTTTGATAATCTACTTTTAACTAAAGTTTTACTTAATACAGGAATTGGACCTTCAGGAGCAAATTTTTTATAAGGTTCTTCAAATCTATTATTTATTATCATATCTAATAAACTTATTGCATGTAAATTTCTATTTTTTTTCCATTCTAAATTATTTGTAATTTGACATAATTTCTTTAACCAACTTTCTATTCTTAATTTATCTTGTTTTGAAAGTTTATTAATTCTTTGTTGAATGTCTTTTTATATATTTTATTAAATATATTTATTTTACCTGATATTAATGCTATAAATTCTCTATCATATTCATCTGTTAATTGACAATCTTCTTGCATTATTATTTAATAAAAAAAAATTGTTATAATTAAAAAAATAAAAAAAATAAAAATGAAAAAAAAATAATCCCTAATAAAAATATATTAAAAAAAATGGATAACAAAGACCCATTAGTAAACATTGAAGATATTGATAATTTATTAAGTTCAATAAATACAGATACTCAAAATATAAATATTCAAGAAGGAGAAGCACATATAAATGTAGAAGATGTATTAAAATTAACTGAAGAATATGCAGAAGTTGATTCTGGAACATCAAATGCTTTAGACTTTTTAAATTCAACACAAAAAAATTTACAAGAATTACAAAAAATTGAATCTTCAATTAAAAAACCAGATATTTTAAATGAAATGTTAAATACAGATATTGTTATTAAGAAAAAAGAACTAGAATTAAAAGAAGAAAAAAAATTCAAAATTCCAAATTTTAAAAATTCAATTGAATTTATAAATTATATGGAAAATGAATATATAGAATCCACAATAAAAAAAAATAAAAAAATATTTAAACTTCAAAACTATAGTTCATTTATAAATAAAAAACCAACAGTTCTTCAATTTCCAAATAAGCAAAGTTTAACTGAAAAAATATTTAGAGAAAAAAATCCAATAAATTCAATTTCAGCAAAAGAAGATTTATTATTTACAGGAGATTCAATGGGAAAAATAAAAATGTTTTCAATAGAAAAAGAATGTGAAATTAAATCATTTTCAAATAAAGAAATAAATTCTAAAGTTTTATGTATGGATATATCAGATGATTTATTAAATTTACTTTCAGGTTATAGTAATGGATTTATTGCTTTATGGGATTTAAAATTTGGAAGATTAAAAAAATTATTAAAAGATCAACATGATTATTCTATTTTATGTTGTAAATTTATTAAATATGATGAATATACTACTCAATTTATTTCTTCTGATATTAGTGGTGAAGTTAATAAAATTATTTTAACTCAAAATTTCCTTTATTTAAATGTTTCAAATGAAAATATTATTTATTATAAAACTACTCCTTTTTATCAAATTGATGTTTTGAAATTTAATAATGATGAAAAAAACAATTTAAACCCTGAAATTATTGCTTTAGCAAGTACTGAATTTGTTTTATTATATCAGTTAAATCCAGAACCAAAACAAATATATAAAATTCATCGTCCATTATATTTTTCTAAATCTTATATTCCTGATATTTCTTTTGGATTTGGTTATATTCCAAGAAATGTTCCTTCTAATATTTTAGATGTTTTAAAAGATGATGAAATAAATAAGTTAGATCCTAATCCAATTGCAAGAATTAATGAAATTGATATTAACAAACAATATAAATTATTTTCTGTTTCCTGGGAAAAAATTATTTATATTTATGTTTTAAAATTTATTAAAAATAATCTTTTCCAAGATTTAATTTTAGTTGGACATTATTGTAATTCTACTGTAATTTTAAGAATGGGATTTATATCAAATTCAATAATATATATTTATGATGTTTATAAAAGTTTTAAAGTTTTAAATACAGGTTTAATGACTCCAGGAGATATAATATTAAATGATGAACACAATGTAATTCCTCAAATAAATAAAAAACATAAACCTGAATTAAATGATATTAAAATGGATGATCAATTTTTATTTCAATCATTTGTGAAAGATTTATCTGAAAAAATAAGGGAAATAAAATTACCAACATATAATAATTTTATAATAAATCAATTTAAGACATTATATATATTAACAAAGAAAAATTTTTCTTTTGGAAAGTTATTAAACTGGGAACAAAGTATAAATAATTTAAGACAAGAAGGAGAATGGATGGAAGCATTAACATTAGGTTTAGATATTTATATGGGAAAAAATATATCTTTTCCAGATATTCCAATTGATGAAAATGGAAGAAAAATTAAAGTGGGTTCTACTTTAAAAGGAATGATTCTTCATTATTGTATTATTAATACTGAAAATGGAGATTTAAATAATTGCTTAGATATTTGTATTGAATTTTGCATTTTAATTAATGATATTGATTATTTAATTAATAAGGTTAAACCTATTTTTGATAATAAAGATTTTTCTGAAAATTTTATTCAAAAGTTAGAACCTTTTATTTTAAATGATAATATGAAAAATCAAAATATTGGTTATGATGCTTTGAAAAAAATTTGTGATTATTATATTAAAAAAAATAATATTGATACTTTAAATTCAATCTTATCTCATTTAAATTTATCTTGTTTTGATTCAGGAGATATTATTGATATTTGTGTTAAATATAAATTTATTACTCCTTTAATTGAAATTTATATGAATAATAAAAAAGAAAAATATTTTGAACCTATTTTAAAAATATATAATATTTTTATTCAATCAAAAGAAATAGAAAATGATAAATTTATTTCTTATGAAAATGCTTTAAAAAATATTCCCTTAAATGAGCTTATTAATTCTAAACAATATATTGGAGATAAATTATTATGGTATATTAATTTATGTGTTGATGGTATTAAATTCCCTAATAAAGAAATAATTTCTGGGAAAAAATATGAATTTTTAATTCATGATATTTTTGTTTGGATGATTAAAAAAAAAAATTTAACTGAATTAATAAATTTTGATTCTTTATCAGTTTTTACTATTCTAACTAAATTTTTTAATATAAATGCTATTTTTACTTCCTTATTTACTTTAGAATATGATCCAAAACAATTTGAAGGAATAATTTATCATAATGAACAAATTAATAATACTAATATTTATTTATTTTTAAATATTATTATTGAAATTGCTCAAAGTATAAATAAATCTTTTGTTCAATATGATTTATATTATTTCATTATTCAAATTTCTTCTAAAATGGGAAAATTAGAAAATGAAATTATTCTTAAAGCTGCTAAATTTTTTATTAATATTGAATCTAAAATTGATGAATTAAATAAAGAAAAAGATAATTTTGGTTTTAGGAATAAAAATTTTTCAAATGAAGAAATTATAAAACTATCAAAAGAAATAAATGAAATGATCAATCATAGTAATTTAATTTTAAAAGAAAATGATTATAGAGATTTATTACAAACAACAGAAAAAACTTCTTTTATTTTAGTAAAAATAAATTTATTAAAATTATTAAATGAAGATTTAAAATGTTTAAATGTATTTTTAACAGAATATACATTTGAAGATAAAATAAAAAAAACTTTTGATTTTATAGATGAAACATTTAGAAAATATAAAAATCACAAGCAAGAAAAATTTGAAGAATTTAAAAATGAATGTATGAAACAATTAAATGTATTATGTGAACTATCAAGTCTAGATTTATATCAATTAATAATTAATTGGTTTGAAAATAATCAATCTTTAGTTTTAGAAAAATTAAGTACAAATAAATTAAATCAATTAAATTATTTAGAAAAAGTTTTAGCAAGTTATAAAGAAGATTATTTACCTATTGAAGATAAAGAAATAGAAGTTTATCAAAATTTATTAATTTTACATATTGATTTATTATGTGAATGTAATAAAACAAATGAAATTTTACCAAATTTAAAAAAAAGATCTTTATATCCTTCAGAATGTTTAGATAAATTTATTAAATATGAAGTTCATGATGCTTGTATTTATTTTTATATTTTACAAAATAATTTAGAAGATGCTTTAAAATTATCAAATAATTTATTAATAGAAGGAATACAAAAAATAAAAAAAGATTTAAAAGAAAATGAAGGAAAAAATTTTGATAGTTTAACAATTAAACATGAAGAAAATTTAAATAGAAGTATAAATATTTGTCAACAAGATTTTATAGATGATGAAATAAGAGAAAAATCTTGGTTTAAATTAGTTAAAATATGTTATGATTTTCGAAATGATATAAAAGATATAAAAAATAAAAATTTAGAATTAAATAATTTAATAGGAAATAATATTCAAAAAGTTTTTGAAAGTATGTATTCTTATGTTAAAGTAACAAAAATTATGTCAACTTTAACAGATGAAAATAAAGGAATTGAATATAAAGAATTTAAACCAATATTAATTAAGATGTTAAATGGATTTACTCATTCAAGAAAAATATTAGAATTATGTTGTAATATATTTACTATTAATATTATTAAAGATGAAAAAGAATTTTATAAAATTTCTAAAAATGGAAATTTATTTCAAATGAATAAATGTGATTATTGTAATAATAATATTAAAGTTGATGATATTATTATTTTCTTTAAATGTGGACATAAAATTCATTTTATGTGTTCAATCAAAGAAGATGATTTATTTATTTGTTCTGTTTGTAGAAAAAAAGAAATTGAAAATGCTATTACTTCTAATCATGATAAAGAAAAAAAAATTTCGAAACCTTCTGAAAAAGAAATTGAAGATTATTTCACACCTAATAATAATAATGAAATTTTAAATCGAACTTTTTATAGATTAAGTATGGTTAATAAAGAATTATTACATGATAATTTAAAAATTTTGAATTTTAATAATGATATTTAAAAATTAAATAATTTAATTTAAAAAAAGTTTTTTTTGACTTTTTGTATTTTATCTTAATACTATAATTATATTAAAATACTGAAATATATGATAATATTTTCATACATTAAAAAATATTAAAACTATAGAATTCAGTCTTAAGAGTAAATTATTTATTTATTTTTTGAAATATAAGAAAATTAATTGACATTTTCTTAAAAAAAAATATGTTTAAAATTTATTAAATAATAAAAACTTTTAAAAAAATAAAAAAAACTAATTCCAAAAACTAATAAACTGCACAATAACAATGCAAAAAATAAGAAATATATTACCAATAAATAACCAAAAAAAAAATAGGAAAAAAAAATTTATTTAAACCAATTAATAAAAGGGTCATTTTCTTTTTTAAACTCCTTAACAGGGGTAAAATCATCTTCAATATATTTAGAAAAATTACTAACATCTCCATCACTATTAACTTTAGGAAGATAAAAAGGTTGAATTTCCATAAGTAATAATTTATCCCAATCAAATCCTTTAAAAAATCTATGATTTTTAATATCATCAACACCTTTACTTAAATTTCCATATCTTTTAGTTAAATCAACATCTAATAAATGTTTAATAATACTTTTTGCACTAGAATCAAATTTACTCGGAAATTTAATTTTCCCTTTTAAAATTTTTTGATAAACTTTCATAGGATCATCATCACTAAAAGGGTCAATTCCACATAACATTTCATATAATAAAATACCACAAGTCCACCAATCAACAGATTTACCATGTCCTTTATTTAATATTATTTCAGGTGCTAAATATTCTGGTGTTCCACATAAAGTATATGTTCTATTTTCTACTACCTTTGCAAAACCAAAATCTGTTAATTTTAAATATCCTGTTTTATTTATTAATATATTTTCTGGTTTTAAATCACGATATATTATATCTTTACTATGTAAATATTCAAATATACATATTATTTGAGTGATATAAAATTTAGATTGATCTATATTAAATTTACCTATTGATCTTAAATAAGTAAATAATTCTCCTCCATTTATAAATTCTAATGATATATATATGAATTTTGAATCTTGGGTAAAACCATTAAATTTTGTTATGAATGGATGATCTATCATATTTAATATTTTTATCTCATTTAATATATGGTCTGCTTGCTTTGATTTTAATATTTCTTCCTTTTTTAATATTTTTATTGCTGAATATTCACATGTTTTTTTATTTTTTGATAATTTAACTCTTCCAAATGATCCTAATCCTAATGTTTCTCTAAAATCATAGTCTTTTATATTTAAATCCTTTATTTTTGAAGTCATTTTAAATATATATGATTATTTTATTTTTATTAAATTTTTTTTTATAAAAGTTATTTTTATTTTCTTTTATTTATCATAAAAATATGTTTTTATTTTTATACAACAACTAATAACATGTATTATAATTTTTTTGTATTAAAAAAATTAATATATAAAATATAATGTACATTTTATTTTTTTTATTGATATACATTAAAAATCAACTTTTGTTAGAATAAATCTTATAAGTTTCGAATAAGAAAAATTAGTTCCTCTTATTCTTTTAATTTTAAAAATATGAGCATTTGGAATTTCTTCATCTTCAGTAATATTAATTTCAATAATTAAACTTTCTTTTAAATTATCAATAATAAATTTATATTTTATCGGATTTCTAAATTTAATTTTATTTAATTTTAAAGATTGAATAAGAGAATCTTTTAAAAATAATTTTGATTTAAAAGAAATACAAATTAAATCAACAGGATTATATTTATCATCTTTTTGAATATGAGCATTAATAGAATTTAAAATAGATAATTTTTTAATTGGATAATTTACATTTTGAAATGTTGTTAAATAAGGACTTCTATTAGAATTTATTTTTTTTGAAGTAGATATATTTTTATTCATTTCATTAATATTATTATTATTAATTTCAGTAATTAAATTTTTTCTCTCATCAAAATCACTAATAATTTTATTATGATTAAATATATTTAATCTATTATTTTCAGTATGAAGAATTTTTCTTTCAGTTGATAAATTATATTCTTTATCAATTTTCTTAATATTAATAGGTAATAAATTTTTTTCTTTATTTAAACTACTTTCAATAATTTTAATATTATTTTTTTTTTTACTTATAGTTCTTGAATCAACATTTTTTTGACTTATAGGTCTTGAATCAACATTTTTTTGACTTTTAAATCTATTTCTAATAATTTTATTATTATTAGGAATATAAAAAGATAATCTTCTATTTTCTGTAATATTATAATCTAAACTTTTAACTTTTTTCTTTTGATATTTTTCTTTTAAAACTCCAAATTTTCTGGCTTCAATAACTTTATTAAAATCACAATTATAATTTTCATATAAATTCTCTTTATCTTTAATATATTTTAAAAAAATATCACTTTTTAAATCAGCAACACTTTTTTTTCCTTCTCTGATTTTTTTTTTTAAAATTAAATAATATAAAGTAGAAATATCATTATGTTTATTACTTAAAATACAAGATCTAATATCTTCTAAATTTAATTTAAATTTATTTCCCATTTCTTTAATAACATCTTCATCAATAGGAATAACAATCATATTAACTAACAATCCTTCAAAAAAAAAGCATTTTCCATTTTTTTTATATAAATTAAACCAAGGATGATTTTTAATTTGATTAATGTTAATTCTAAAGTGAGGATTAGTGACTAAAATTCTTTTAATTAAATCTTTAGCTAAATCACTAACAAAATAAGGAATATTGAATTTTCCATTAATGATTTTTTTATATAATATTTCATTATCATTACAATCATTTTCAAAAGGTAAAAATCCACAAATCATAGCAAATAAAACAATACCAGAACTCCAAATATCAACTTTAGAAGCTTTATATTCTTTTCCATTTAACATTTCAGGAGCAGCATAAGAAGGACTTCCACATGAGCTTTTTAACATATTATTATTTTTACTATTATATAAATTTGAAAGACCAAAATCAACTATTTTCAAATCATTGTTTTTTTCATCTAATAATAAATTTTCTGGCTTTATATCTCTATGAACTATTTTTAATTTATTCATATATTCTATTCCACTTATTATTTGCTGATAAAATTTACATGCTTCTATTTCTTCTAATTTTTTCTTTGATATTATATAATCAAATAATTCTTTTCCTGTTATATATTCCATTATTAAATATATTGATTTTTCTGTTTGAATTACATTATATAAATGAACTATATTAGGATGATGAAGACATTTTAATATTTTTATTTCTCTTTCTACTCTCGTTTTATCTTCATATTGTAATATCTTTTCTTTTTCCATTATTTTTATTGCCACTTTCTCATTTGTTTGCTTGTTTATTCCTAATCTTACTATTCCAAATGTTCCTTCTCCTATTTTGTCTTTTAATATAAAATCACATATTGGAGAATGAGGAATTTCATTATCTGGTATTAGTGATATTGTTTCTTCTTTTCTTTTTTCATTTGTTATTGTTATTATATTTGGAATTTCTGACATAATAAAATTTTTTTTATTTTTTATTTTTTTTATAAATTTTTTTGTTTTTTAATTTATCATAAATAATTTTATTATTTCTTTTTTAATTTAAATAAAGAAATTTAAAATTAATGAAGAAATGAAAAAAGAGAAAAATATTTATATTATATATTAACTTAAATTACAAGTTTAAAAGTACCAAATAATTTAATAAATGAATCAAATTTATTATTTATAAAGAAAATATTAATATTACTATTTATTTGCCATATAATATTACTATTTTCAAATATATTATAATATAAAATCAATTTAAAACTAAAAAAAAAAGAAAAAAAATAATAATTAACTATTTTTATAAATTAAATTAATCAATAATAAAAATAATTATTTTTTATTTGGTTTTTTTCTAGAAGAAGATTTTTTTAATTTATTATCTTCATTAACAGCATTATTATCAATAAATTTATCTAAAGAACTATAACCACCAATATGTCTAATTCTAATATTATCTTTTTCTAATTTAACCATTATTTTTTGAGTTCCATATTCATAATTATATGTAGAAATTTTAGTAAATAAAATTTTTGGAAGTTTTCTTTTTGAATAAAAATATTTTAAATATTGTTCTAATTTAATATCAATATCATCTATTTTCGAAGTTATTACATATTCAAATTTTTTTGGTATTTCATTATTTGAAAATTTATCTTCTTCGTCTTCACTCAATTCATTTATTATTTCTTTTGAAGATATTAAATTATATTTTGTTAAAAGATTTTTTATTTTTATTTTTTCTGATTCTTTTAAATTTGAATTATTTAAAATTATATTTATATCATTTAATTGAGAAATTATATTTCTTAATGTTTTAAGTAATATTTCTTTTTCTTCTTCTTTGTTATTTTTTTTATTTTCATTATTTATTAAAGAATTATTATTAAAAGGTTCTAAAAAATCTTTAAACAAATCTATTTCTTTTTCTTTAAAAGGAGTAATTTTTTTAATATTTTTATTATTATTTCTATTAACATTAACAATAATATAATTATTAAATTGTTCTTTATTTAATTTCTTTTCTAAAAAATACTTCTTTTTATTAATATAATTAAATTTTTCATGATATAAGTTGAGTAAATCATAAAATTTAGTATTTAAATTAACTGAATTTTTAATTTGTTGATAAAATAAATTTTGATAAGCCATAAAATTATCTAAGACTTGTTTCGTTTGTTGAATCATACTATTTAAATCATTAATATTATTTAAATTAGATAAAGGATTTTCATTAATAAAATTATTAATATAATCACTAAATTCTTTTTCAGTTTCTTCAATTTCATTTTCAATATCATTATTAATTAAACTTTTATCAAAAATATCTTCTTCAGGATTTTCTTTTTCAAAATCAATATCTTTATTTAAATAACTATTATTTTTAATATTTTTATTATCTTTATTAATAGAATAACTATTATTTTTAATATCTTTATTATCATTATTTATAGAATAACTATTATTATTAATTTTTCTATATTTTTCACTATAATTTTTTTTTCCTTCAATTACTTTCCCATTGTTATAAGAAGGAGTTTTTGGATTTTTTTTTCCAATAGTAATTTTTTTTGAATAATTTTTTGCTTTTGGACTTAAAGAAATATTATTTTGTTCAGTATTTATTTCAGTATGAATATTTGAAGAAGTTAAAGTTTTAGTTGAATCTAATTTATCATTAGTATTATAATTTATTTTTACATTAATTGTTAATATTATATTTTGTTGTTTTTTAGAACCAAAAATTATTCTTTTTATAGAATCTGTCATTATTACTTGGCATTTTTTTTCAAAAAATTCTATTTTTTTATTTATTATATTTAAATATGGAATTATTAATTCTGCTATTCCAATTAAAGAATTATTTTTAGTTACTTTTATTGTATATTTTATATTATTTTTCTTTTTTATTATTATATTTTTATGTATTATTTCATTTTGTTCTTTATACTATTTAAAATTTATAATTATTTTTACTGTTATTTCATCTTCAAAATCTTTATTTTCTGAAATAAAATGAAAGCCAAATAAATCAAAATCAAAATTATTTGGTTGAAAATCGACAATTTTTAAAAAAATAGAAAGATGAGACATTTTAAATGAAAAAAAATAAATAAAAATATATTAAAAAAATTTAAAAAAAAAAAATTTAATGTCAGAAAAAAAAGAAAATATAAAAACTGATTTTTCTTGGTTTTCTAATTCAAAAATATATCAAATTTTCATAGATAGATTTTCAGGAACAAAACAAAAATATAATGAAGAAGAATTAAAAAAGGGTTTTTTATATGGAAATTTAAAATCAGCAATAAATAAATTAGATTACATAAAATCTTTAAATTTTAACGTGATATGGATAACTCCATTCTTTGTAAACCAAAAAAATGGATATCACGGTTATCACACAATTAATTTTAATCATGTTGATCCAAGATTTGCTTTTGGAGAAAATATTGAAGATGATGATATTGGAAATCCTTTAGATGAAAATGATTTAAATTTAATCACTAAAAGTGATCAAGTTTTAATTGATTTTATTCATGAATGCCATAATAGAAATATTAAAGTCATGATGGATATTGTATTTAATCATGTTTATGAAACTCATCCTTTCTTTCTACATGCTAAAAATAATATAAATAGTATTTATAGAAAATGGTTTTATTTTATTGAGGATATGACTGAAGATGAAAAAAATTCTCTTTTTCCAATGTATGATATTCTAGAAGAAAGAAGATTGAAAAAAGAAAAGGAAGAAAAAGAAAAAAAATTCAAAGAAATGAAAGAAGAAAAGAAAAAAGAAATTAAAGAAGAAATTAAAGAACAAATTAAAGAAGAAAAGAAAGAAGAAATTAAAGAAGAAATTAAAGAAGAAATTAAAGAAGAAAAGAAAGAAGAAATGAAAGAAGAAATTAAAAAGGAGGGTGAAGAAAAAATTAAAAAAGAAAATAAAGAAGAAAAAAAAGAAGAAATTAAAAAAGAAAATAAAGAAGAAAAAAAAGAAGAAAAAAAAGAAGAAAAAAAAGAAGAAAATAAAGAAGAAAATAAAGACGAAAATAAAGAAGAAAAAGAATATTTAAAAACAGAACGTAAATATCCTCTTGCACATTTATCTTTTTTAAACTTAGGTTTCCTTCCTAAATTAAATTTAGACACAGAAACATGTGGAACATATATGATAAACGTATTAAAAAAGTATATAAAAATGGGAATAGATGCAATTCGTGTAGATCACGCATTAGGAGCATCATTACATTATTTAAAAAGAATGACAGATGAAATTCATAGAGAATATCCAAATATACCTTTTATAGGAGAAGTTCCACCATGTACATTAATTAAATTTGCAGAAACAATAAAATCAATTTCAAAAGAAAAATTACTTTTAGTTGAAAAAGAAGATTTAAATTCAATTCCTTTTGTTGATGAAATTTTCCTTGATTTTGAAGGTTATTTAAATGGTTTACTTGATTTTAATTTTAAAAATATTGTTAAAGCTTTTTGTGAAGGAGAAATTGATTATGATATTTGTATTAAAATGTTAAATGAACATTATGATAAATTTAAAGGAAAAAATATTTTCTTAGTTAAATTTCTTGATTCTCATGATGAAAATAGATTATTATTTACTTGTAATAATGATAAAAATTTAATGATGAAAGCGTTAACTATTTTATTTACAAAATTTGAAGGAAGAAATGATCCTTTAATTATTTATTATGGAACTGAAGATTTTATGAGTCAAAGTAAAACTATTTATAATGAAGATTATGGGGATTTTAGAACTAGACAACCTATGAATTTTATATTTGAGAAAATGAGAGATTTATTTAATGATTAAATTTATATATGATTAAATCTAATTTTTTTATTTATTTATTTATTCTTTTTTAAGTATTTAGTTTTGTTTTTTTAATTTAATGATTTATTATCAATTTAAAGATATAAAAAATTTTGTTTCTACTTTTAAAAATTTTAATTCTTTAATTAATAGATTATATGATGATTTAGAATTGAAAAAAGAAGAAAGTATAATTTGTAAAGATTCTATCAATAATATTATTATTAATAATGAAGAAGATTATCAAAATTTTTTAAAGAATAAGCAATGTCATTTAATAATTGATGTTAAAAATAAAAATGAAAATTTCATTGTTCCAAAATCTAAAATAATAGTTAATAAGAAAAATGATAATAATGATAATAATGATAATAATAATAATAATAATAATAATGAAAAAAAAAAAAATTAAAAGAAATTGAAAATATTAAAGTAAAACCTAAAATATTAGAAAAAGAAAATTCAAATAATAATAAACAAAATGATATAAATGAATTATTACTTCAAAAATTAAATAATTTAGAGAAAAAAATAACTATTTTTATTTCTGAATATAATAATGAAAAAAATGTAAATAAAGAACAGATAAATAATTTAAATGGAAAATTTGAGTTATTAATGAATTCCAATCAAGATTTAGCAAATAAAATGGATTTAATAATAAATTCCTATAATTATAATAACAATAATAATTCTTTAAATCATAATTTTAATTTAATAAAAAAGACTTTAAATCAAATTTCTAATGAAATTAATGATTCTTTGAAAAATTGTGAACAAATATTAAAAAATAATTCCAATAAAATATTAGAACATTTAAAAAATCAAGCTATGATTAAAGATGAGAAAACAAATGAGCATTTAAATAATTTTAAAAATTATTTTTTAGACATAAAAGAAAATATAAATAAAACAATTAATATATTTTCTAATAATGTGATAAATAAAATTGATAATATAAAAAAAGAAATTTTAAGTAATAATAATAACAATTTATAAGTCATAAAACAAAATTTAAAAAATAATAAAAATGACAATTATAATGAATATAAAAAAGATAAAAATAGAAATAAAAGTAATTTAAAATCCGAAAGAAAAAAAATAAATCTTGATTTTTTTGAAGAAAAAAAAATAAAAAATATAATGCAAAAATAATAATACCAAATAAAAATATAAAATTTACTTCAGAAGAAATAGAAACATTCAAAGGAACTTTTAATATATTTATTCAAAATAATTGGTTTTAATCCTTTACCAGAAAAATGTTATATATATGCAGTTTCACATCAACTTTATTTGAAAACCACAATCGACAATAAAATTGAAAATAAAAAAGAAATAAAAATTTGTTTAAAAAAGAAAGAAAAATTAACTGAAAAAATACAAGAATTAAATATTGAATTATGTGATCCTGAAGGAGAAATAATTGATTCTGTAAATATTTTAGTTAATATTGACAATAATGATTTTGAATCCTCTATTAATTATATTAAAAAAGAAAATGAATTGGAAAATTTAATGAAATATTTTAAAAACTCCCATATTAGAGAAACAGAGATTAAACAAATTTATGAAAAAAATGGTCAAAATTTTGAAAAAACTTTTGATATACTTATAAAAAAAGAATAAATAAGAGAAATAAATAAATTTAATAACTATTTTTTTATTATTTTATAAGAATACGATAATAGCTTTTTTAATATATCACAAAAACTAATAATATAAATAATCAACCAGTTAATATTTATAAATACTAATTTCAAATTTCAAATTGTAAATTTTTATAATAATATATAATTCAAATTTTTATTCTTATTGAAATTCAAATAAAAATTTTTCAATATTTTTAACACATTTTAAACTTTCATTACATAAAATTTCATTAAGGAAAACAATAAATTCGGAAATACATTTTAACCTTTCTAAAACTTCAATAATAAAACAATGATAATTACAAATAATATTGTCATTAATATTAAAATTAATAAAATCATTAAAATTAAAATGATTTATACTTAAATTAAAGCAATTAAAACAGCTTTCATTAAATTTATAAAAATGGCTTTTTAAATGGTTAATTAAATTATTTTTTTCAGTAAACTGTTTTTTACAATCTAAAAAAGGACAATTAAAAGGTTTAATTTTCATATGAGTAAATTTATGAATTTTTAAAGTAGAACTTCTTGAAAAATTTTTACCACAAATATTACAATTATAAGGTTTAATTTTATAATGAATTTTAATATGATCAATTAAATGTCCTTTAGCTTTAAAAGCAGCTTTGCAATTTTCAAAATTGCAAATAAACGGTTTTTCTCCTGTATGAATTCTAAAATGAGTTTTTAAATTTCCTTTTTCATTGAAACTTTTATTACAAAATGTACATTTATATGGTTTTTCTCCTGTATGAGTTCTTAAATGAATATTTAATCTTGTTAATCCAAAATATTGCTTTGGACAATTTTGATATGGGCATTTATATATCTTAAGCGTATTTTTTTTTTTTATCTCATTTTTATTTTTTTCTGTTATTTTTATTTTTGAAAATAAATCTTTCTTATATTTCTCTTTTGATTTTGAAATTATGTTTAATAATGGTTTTTCGTTAGAAAATATATTTTTTGTTTCTTTTTCTGTTGTAGATTGCATTTTTTATTTTTTCTTTATTTATAAAAGATTACAATAAATATTATTAGATTTTTATTTAAATGCATAAAAAAATAATTTAATAATTATATTCTTTTCTTTTAAAAAAAAAATTTCTTTAAGCGGATTTTATATTTTTATAATAAGTTGTTTTTTAAATATTATAATATGAATGATTGTAATATAAAAATGAAGATTTGTATTTAATATTTATAAAATAGTTTTTATAAACTAAACATTTTATTCTAAATATATTTTTATATATTAATAAAAAAGGATTTTTTTTAATTTTTCTACTTGTTAAATTTTCTTTATAATTTATAAAAAACAAATAATGAATTTAATATAATTTATAAATATCATTTATATTTTAATGTTTTTTAAAAAACAAGAATTAATAAATATCTTTTGATAATAACAAACATATAAAAAAAATAATTTTATGTAGATATATGAATTAAAATAAAAATAAAATAAATAATTAAAAAAAATGTTAAAAGAACTAAGAACAACAACAACACCTCGTCCAAAAACACCAAATAAATTTTATCATCAAAAAAATATTTCAAATTACTTTTCAACAATATCAAATAATGCTCCAACAAAAAATAGTTCTAGAGAAAATACTCTTATAACCAGTTGTGATTTATTATCAAATCTTGAAAGAACTTCAAGAACTAATTTAAGTAATAAATTTTCTAATTCAGAAAAATTAAAAAGAGGAAAAAAAATAATAAAACAAAGTAGTAAAATAATAAATAAAAAAATAATAAATGATAAAATGAATAGTTATAAAAGTAATAATGTTAATAATAATAATGATGAAAATTTAATAAATAATAATGAATTTAACAATAATTATTTTTCAAATGAAAAAAACAAAAGATCAAAAACTCCTAATTATAAAACAAATAATAATAATAATGAAATTAATAATTATAATAAATTAAATAATTCAAAAATAAAACATATAAGAAATGAAAATACAAAATCTTTTTTTGAATCAATTCAAAGGAATGAACCAATTAAATATGATAAAAGTTATTACAATACAGTTGATCATGATATGTCTAATTTGGAAGGAATGATAAATTCAATTAAATTAAGAGGTTTTAATAAATATCAAAATGAAATAGAAGAAAAATTAGAAAAAAAAGGAAAATTAGAAAATTCAATTTCTTTATTAAAATCAAAATTAAATTTATATGAAAATCAAAAAAAAAATTGTAAACAAGAAGATGCAAAAAATTTAATACAAATTCAAAATATGAAAAATGTAAATCAAAGATATAAAAATATAAATGATGGAATAGAAAAATATCAAAAAGAAATTCCTATTTATAAACCTCAAATTGAAAAATTAAAAAATGAAACCATCCAAATCAATACTCAAATTATTGAATTTAAAAGAGAAATTGATATGATGAAAAATCAAATTCAAAAATTAAATAAAATGATTAGTGATAAAAAAAAAGAAAAAGATAATTTTAGACCTGCTTTAAAATTATTGAAAAATCATATTGCTAATTTAAAACAAAAAATTAAAAGCTTTGATATTGGAAAAACTGATTTTATGATTAATCTTTCTCATTTCGCTGAAAAAGGAGTAAATTACTAAAAAAATAAAAAATAAATTTTTATTTAAAAAATAATATATTTTTTTTTATTTTTAAAACTTAATTTCAAACCTTTAAAAAAAAAAAACAAATAAATAAAAAAAATGTTTTTTATTATAACACAAAATATAATTATTATCATTTCAAAAAACTAAAAAAATATAATAATAATAATAAAAATATACAAAAAAAAATATATAAAAACCAACTTTAATCTTATTTACTAAATTTATCCTTAATAATTTTATTAGTATACTTAACATTAAAACCAATAGAACCACTATTATGAATTTGTAAATTATATTTAAAACCTCCTTTTAAATCATTAGCTCTTGAACTTTTACTATTTCCTTTTCTTTGTAAAATTTCATTTAATTCATATTTTAAATCTTTTAAATTTTTATTTTTATTATTATCTCTAATATAATTAATAGATTTCTTATTTGAACTTTTAGGTCTTAAAAAATTGGGTATATCAAAATTATATGATAAACTTTTTGAATGATTTGTATTTTTTGTTGAATTATTTCCACTTAAAATATAATTTTTGTTACTTCTTTTTAAATCACTTATTCCTTTTATTATTTCATTTGATGAAGATAATAAATTTGTTGATTTATTTTTTCCTAATGTTAATCCTTTTTTTAATTGAGTTGATGAATTTATTCTATTTGAAGAATTATTTATATATTTTATTTGATTTTTTTTTTTATTTGCTTTTAAAAAATCTATTCCTGTTATATTTATTTGCCTATTTATATTTATATTTGATGTATTATTATTTGTTCTTGTTGTATTTTGAATATATCCTTTTTTTAAGAAATTATTTTTATTATGATGTGGAATTTTATTTTCAACTTTTTTATTATTATTTTTTAATATTTTTAAATTATGGTTATTTAAATTTTTATTGTTATTTAAACTTTTTTTATTTTTATTCTTTGATTTTATTAAATTATATTTTTGATTTGTTATTTGATTTATATTATTATTTTCTTTATTACTTTCTAATTCTTCTTCATTTTCTTTATTTTGATTATCTATATTTAAAACATTTATTTTTTCAATTTCTACTATTTCATCTTCTTTTTCTTCTTCATTATTATTATTAATTAAATCAGTAAAAAATTCATCATTATTTATTTTAATATTACTAATTTCATTATCTTCATTATTATTTATTTCTTCATTTTCATTATTAATACAATTTTCATTTTCTAAATTAATTTCATTTATTTTATTATTATTGCTGTTTGTCTCTTTATTTAAATCATCAATATTAATTTTTTTTTCAAAAAGAATATCTTCAGTATTATTATTATTTTTTGTTAAAAGAAAATTATATTCCTGAATAATATTATTTGCTTTCTCATAACAAATTTCATTATCAACAACAAATAACTGAATAAAATCTCTAACATCATTAACTTGACTTAAAAATTCAAGAAGAGGAATTAATTTTTTTAATTCTTGATCATTTCTATCATCAAACCAAGATAAAATAGGTAAACCATTTAATTTATTAAGAACAAATGAAATAGGTGAATTATCAATAATAATAATATCTTTTAAATCTCTTCCTAATTTTTTTAAATCTTTAATGAAAGTAGAATTAATTAAAGTACAATGTTCTCTAAATAATCTAAAAGGACAAAAACCTTGTTTATCAATAATATTTAATAAAGGATCTGCATATTTACTTAAACTTGCAGTAAAAATTACAATTTCAAATTTTTTTGCCATTTTTTCTAAAAATTCTTTCACATAAGGACGAACTAAAACATGAATATCATGAATTTCATTTTCTAATTCTATTTTTATTATTACATCTGAAGGACAATTAAATGGAAAAAAATTTGAATGTACTAATGTCTCATCTAAATCTAATACTAATGTTTTTTTATTTGATATCCTTGGAGGAAGTAAACCATTGTTTATTTTCATTCCTGAATTTATTAAACGATTTGGAGAATATGAATGGGATTTTATTTGCTTTTTTAAATTAGGAATTTGGATTTTTTTCGTTTCTATTTTTTGAGTTTTAGAATTATATATTATATTATTTTCATTTATATTATTATTATTATTAATATTATTAGTATTATTATTATTTATGTTATTATTATTATTTGTGTTATTTAAAGGAATTTTTTCTTTTGGAATGTGAGTTATTAAATTTGGAATTGGATTATTTGTATTTGTTATTTTTGGAATTTCTTTTTTTATTTTGGAACTTAATGGATTTGCACTTGAACCTCTTTTTTTTATGTTTACATGAATGCTTTTTGAAAGAAAGTTATTTGATTGGTTTACATGAATTCTTCCTATTATTTCTGGAGTTTTTTGATTTGGGTAATTGATTAAAGTTGGGTTTGACATTTTTTTTTATTTTTTTTATTTTGTTTTTTATTATTCTTTTAATTTAAAATTTATTTTTTTTTTCTTTGAAAAATAATATATTTTATTAAAAAACTATTTTATTTTGAAATTATTTGATAAATTAATAATTTAATTTAAGATAATAAATTTATTTATATTCTAATATATTTTATTTTATTTAATAGGAATTTAAATGTTATTAAGATTTCTATTTCTAATAAATTATTTGATTTACTTTTTTATTTATTAAGATTTATTTGATAACATATTATTGATAATTAAGAATTATATTTCCTTTTCTTTCATTAAAAATGAAAAAGAATCTTCTTTTAAAAATTTGCCATTAAATAAAAAACAAATAGATCAGTAATTTTTACAATAATGAAATAAGAATAATATAATTTTTACAATTTAAATTTTATTTAAAAAAAATATTTTTCAAAAAATATTAAATAAAAAAAAATCAACAAAGAATATCTTCATTCCTATTATAATATTGAAGAGCTCTTAATTCCAAAAATCCAGATAAACTTTGATTATCATCACATTCATAAATAATACTAATTCTAGTTTTATCAGGAATAAAAATAAATTGATTAACAGTAATAGAAGAAACATCAAAATTAAAATTTTTTCTTTCACATCCTAAAATATAATTATCTTCATTTTTTGTAATAATATTTTCTCCATTAACTAAAACATGAATAACAGCTTTTTTTCCTTTATTAAAAATCCCAATAATAATATTATAAAAACCTCCTTTAGAAATCATAATAGAACCTTTATCTTTTTCCCATAAAAAATTATCACTGAAAGTATTTGAATATTGATTTTCAAAAGGAATTATTTTTCCACTTTTTAATTTTCCACTTTTCCAAATCCATCTTCCAAAAGAATTATCATTTAAATATAAATTATTTATTGAATTTTGTAATTCTAAAAATGGATTAAATGTATTTATTGATACTTTCTCATTTATTTTTTCATTTAATTTATTTACTATTTTATTTATTTCTCCAATATCACTTTTTGGTTTTAATAAATCTACTATTTCATTTTTTGTATAATAATTTAATATTGTGTTTGATATATTATCTATTAAATTCTTATTTTTTATTTGATCATCATAATATTTTTCTTTATCTAATTTTTGTTGAATTTGTAAATTTAATTTTCTTATTTCTGTGTCAATTTCATCTATTGTTTTTTCTTTAAATTTACTTTGAATTAAATCTTCTAAATAATCAAATTTATCTTTTAAAAGAGGATTTAAATCAACTAAATTTAATTTTTCCTTTGATAAAATATTTAATGTATTATTAAAGTCATTTAAATTTTTTTGAGTATTATCTTCAAAAGAAGTTAATTTTTCATTTAAATTTGTTTGAATATTTTTATATAATAATTCTAAATCTTTATAAGTTGATTTTTCTTCTAATCCTAATTTGATTTTTTCTTTTAAATTTTTTTCTAATAAATTAATATCTTCTTTATAATCATTTATTTCTAATTTTGTTTTTAATAATTCATATAAATGACAAAATTTACTTTCATTTTCACTTTGAATAAAAGATATTTTATTTCCTATATCTTCTAAATTTCTTATATTTTCTTGTATATGAATAATATTATTTTTATTTTCACAATTTAAATTTTCAATTTCACAATTTAAACATTCAATTTTTTTATTTAAACAACTTGAAATATCATTTAATTTAATATTAAAATTATCTTCATTTTCTTTAAAACTTTTATCATTATTATTTTTAATATCATTCATTTTTTCATTTATATCAAATTGAAATTGATTAAAAGTTCCTAAAAATTCTTTTTTATCAATTTTACCTTTTAATTGTTTTAATAATTCATCATAAGTAACTTTTCCAATTTTGTCATTTTCCATTTTGGAAATAACACAATTAATATTATTAAATTGACTTTTAATATTTCTTATTAATCTATCAAAATCATCATCAATATCTTTTATTTTTTTATTATTATTTTCAATAAATTTATTATATTCACATTCAATAAAAGAATTAAATTCTTTAGTATCAAGTTTATTATTAATATTATCAATAATAGAATTAAAATTACATTTATCAATTTTATTTGCTAAACATAAATTAATTTGTTCAATATCACTACAATTAACTTTATTATTTAATAAATTTATTAATTCATTATATTCAGTAACATCAATTTTTTTTTTCATTTGAACATCAAAATCAACTTTATCACATTTTGTTCTTAAAATATTAATAACATCATCTTTATCTGCTTTTGAAGTTAAAATATTATTTAAATCACAAATATTAACTTTTGAGTTTAATATTTTATTTATTTTTTCTATATCATTCATTGTAGCATAACAATTTAATTTTCTATTAATATCTCTTATTAAATTATCTATTTGACAATTAACATTATCTAAAGTATTATTTGAACAATTACAATCATCAATTTTTCTATTGATTATTTGACATTCAAAATTACTTATTTTATTATTTAAAAAATTTATATTATCATAAAGTTTACTTATGGTTAATTTTACTATATCAGGACAATTACACCAATTTTGATTATTTAATAAATTTTCAATTGAATCATTATAATTTTGAAGTGAAGACATTAAATAATATAAATAAATTAAAATATAAGTTTAAAATTGTTTAATGGATAATAAAAAGAAAAAAAATTTTTTAAATAAATCTCAAATCGAAGAAGCTAAATTTGCTTTTGATTTATTAGATATAACTAAAGATGGTACAATTTCAATAACTGATATAAGAAAAATTTTAAATGAAATTGGACAAGAAGAAAATGATGAAAAAGAAATTATAAAAATGTTTGAAGATGAATTAGGAAAAAATTTTTCTTTTACTCAAAAAGAAAAAGTTTATTTTTCCTTTGATGATTATTTACAATTAATGAAAAAAAGATTTAAAGATGAAGATATTGTTAATGAATTAAATGAAGCTTTTAGAATTTTAGGAGGACAAGATAAATTAATTAGTGTTAAATCACTTATTGATAATTTAATTGAAAATGGAGAAACTCTTTCTAAACAAGATTTAGAAAATTTATTATTAACTTTAGATGAAAAAAATGAATATATTAATTATGAAGAATTAATAAATACTTATTTTTCAATTAAATAAATATATATAATTCAAAAAATAAAATAAATAAATTAAAAAAAATAAAATTAAATAATCAAATAATAAACAATAATTAAAATATTTAAATTAAATTTTTTTTTAAACTCAAACTTTAAAAAAAAAAACATAAAAATAGAAAAATGAATACCTTATCTTTAAAATCAAGTAGAGACAGTTTAACGAATATAGATAATATAGAAGACATAATAAAATGTTATATATGTTTAGAAAAAATAAAAGATGCATGTATGTGTCCATATTGTCAGAAATTAACATGTGAAAAATGTATTCAAAAATGGTTAGTAGAAAAAAAAAATCAATGTCCAAATTGTAGAAGTCCATTAAGATTTTCTCAAATAATAAAAGTTTCTTTTATGACAGAAGTAGCAAATTTTATTGATAAAATGAATATAAATAAAAAAACAGAACAATTAGAAACTTGTCAAAAACATAAAATTAAATTTCTTTATTATTGTAATGAATGTAATTTACCTCTTTGTTCTGATTGTTATATGTTTGAAAATGAACATAAAAATCATAAAATTAAAAAAATTAATGATGTTTACAATGAACATTATAATTTAATCAAAAATGAAATTGAAGATTTAGATGATAAGAATGCTAAATTAAATAAAAATTTAAAAGAAATAAGTGATAAAATTAATGAAATAGAAAATTATAGATATAAAAGAAAGAAAGAATTAGATGATACTTTTAAAACTTTAAACATTCAATTAAAAAATCAAAGTCAAGATTTAATTGATAAATTATTAAATTGGAAAAATAATTTAGGAGATAAGATAAAAAATTTAGAAAACGATAGAGAAAAAATATCTCTTGAAATTAAAAATTCTACAAAAAGTGAATTAATAGATAAATCAAAAACTATAATAGAAAAAATGAAAAAATTAAAAGAAAAATTAAATGAAGATAAAGAAATAAATAAAAATTTTAATTTAAATTTATCTTCTGAAATTCCAAATTCAATAATTCCTTCATATGAAACAGCAATTTTCCAAGTAGAAAATTTTGAAAAAATAAATAATTCAGAAGTCATTTATTCTCCAGAATTAATAATAAATGGATTAAAATGGAGATTAAAATTATATCCTAAAGGTAATGCTTCTTCTAAAAATGAATATTTATCAATATTTTTAGAATTAATTGGTAAAGTTCCTGAAGTTTCAAAATATTTTTATATATTAGAATTAATTAATTTTAAAGGAAAAAAAAACTTTTATCAAGAATATTCTTCTAATTTTTCTAATGGTGAATGTTGGGGTTACAGTAAATTTTTTAAATTAAATCATTTAAAAAATGATGGTTTTATTAATAATCAAGGAAATATTATTATTAAAATTCATATTAGACCTGAAAGCTTCTCTCAATTAAGTCGTGATTTAAAAAATTATATTTTGAGTTTAGAAAATCAAATCAATAATTTAAATAATAATGATGATAATTTGAGTGATTCTGATGATTTGAGTTGTAAGTTAAGTTATGATTTAAGTTTTAAAGATTTAAATTTGGTTAAAAATTTCCTCATTTCTGATAATGAAAATTCTGATTTTAAAAGTGATTCTTTAGAAAAGAAAAAAAATAAGGAAAAAGTTAAAAAAATTAAATTTAGAAAATTGACTCTTTCCACTGAAAATAATCCTAATAATGAATTATTTAATTCTCCTGTTGAAAATATTTTATTTTCTGTAAGAGATAAAAAACAAAATAAAAATTTTATTTCAAGTAATAATGATAATAATACAAATTCTAATAATAATAATAAGAAAGTAATAAATGATAATAATTCGATTAAAAAAAAAATAGAATTTTCTGCAAATAAATTTAATAGCAATAATAATATAAATAATAATAATATTAAAAATAGTGAAAAAGAAATTAAGAAAAAAATAAGTAGATTTCAAATAGAAATGTCTTTAGATTCTGAAGATGAAGATATCAAACAAATACAAGAATTACAAGAAGGAAATTCTATAATTTTAAAGCAAAAAGATAATCAATCAATGATTAGTGAAGATTCAATTGGTTATTTAATGGATTCTTTAAAGGAAATTGATAATAAGAAAGATAATTCTGCTAAAAATGTTTATAATATTAATTTTAGAAATAATAATTTTGATTTTAATAATTATTTGTTAAATGATAATAAAAGAGAATTTAAATCTAATAATAATAATAACAATAATAATAATAATAATAATAATAATAATAATAATAATAATAATAATAATAATAGTAATAATAATAATAATAATAATGTTCATTTTGGAAGATTTTATAATTTAGGTTTAAATTCTTTAAGTAATTCTAATATTAATAATGCAAAAAATGGGAATAAATATATTTATGGAAATCAATATGAAAATTATAAACAAAAATATAATATTAAATAAATATTTTTTTGGTTTCTTAAATAAATCAATTAAAAAATATCTATTTATTCAATAAAAATTATAAATAATTAGACAAATAAAAAAATTTGATTTTCTAAAAAAGAATTTAATATAATATTTTTATAATTTATTTTTTAATATAAATTTACTTTTTTTAAAAGCAAAAACAAAGTAATATTAATGTTGAAAATTTGTAAAAAAATAATAATTTAATTATGTTAATTTTATTTATTAATAATATTTAAAAAAGATAATCCACAATATATTATTTATTTAAAAAAATGATAGAAGATGTTGAATTAACTGATTCTTTTATTAAAAAACAAAAAAAAGAAAATTTAATAAATGAAGAAGAAGAAAAAGAAGAAGAAAAAGAATGTATAATCAATAATCCAATGAGTAAATTTATTGGAAAATCAATAAAACAAGAAGAAAGAAAAACCAAAAAAATAGAATCTCAGACTTTTTCAGGAAAAATAAAAATTATATATATAATAAAAGATTATCTTCTTTGTTTTTTTCTATTAAATATCCCTTGTCCAAATTTTTGTTATTTACATATTCCATATTATATTTTTGGTATTTTATCCTTATTTTTTTTATTAGATAATTCAATAGAAACAAGAAAATGTAAATTTTTCTTTGAAATAATAGTTATAGTTTATACTTTTTTTTCTGTAGTTGCTAAAACATCTTGTTTATTTATTAATAATTTATTTAATAATGATTTAATTATTCAAATTGGAGTTCCAATTATAAAAAATAAAAATGATATTTTTTATTATTTAACAACCTTTGTTCCAGAAGCAATAATTTTAATTATTTCTATTTTTTCAATTATTATTACTTCAATTTCAAAAAAATATATTATTTTTCAACAAAATAAAGTTAATAAAAAACAATTTTATAATATTTGCCATGCAATAATGATGATAGATTTTATTTTTATTATTTCTTTATCTTGTTTTAATATTTCTATAATTACTTTAATTTATGTGATGTTAATTAATATAAACATTTTGTTTTTTTGCATGAAAATTAATAAAGATGTTAATATTCTATTATTTAATTTCTTTTCAATTATTATTCTTATATTATTAATTATCATAAATTTAGGTGTTTCAATATTTAACATACATCAATTTTATCCAGAAAATAAATCAAGTTTATGTCAAGTAATTCAAGAAATAGGAATTCAAAATTTAAATTTACATTTTAATAAAGAAAGTATTCTTTTATGGATAGGATATTTTTTATCAAATATATGTATAATTCTTTTATTAACAACAGATAAATTAATAAATTTAATTATTGAAAATGAGGAAATGAAAGAAGTTATAATTGATGAAAGTAATAAAAATAAAAAACCAAATAAATTAAATCAAATAAAAGAAATATTATTAAATATAAAGAACTATTTATCAAGTCCAAGTTTCGTTCTTCATTTTACAAGATCAAGTATAATAGTATGGATTTATTTTTATAGAAATTATGCATCATTTATTTTATTTATTTGGTTATGTACATCATTCTTATATATAGATATATCAAAAACTTTAATATGGACTGAATTAATTGCTTTTCCTTCTTTATATTATACAATTTTTATGATACATTTTGCAAATATTCCTTATGCTTATGAGACACCTACTGATAATAATGAGAAAATTAAAAAAGAATATTATGGTTTAATTAAATTTAAATATGATCAAAGAATTGAATATTCTTGTTTATTTCTAGTCCTTATTTTCATGTATATTTTTTTCTATTCTTTAATAAAGAATAAAAAAGATACATTTAAAAATAATAAAAATAATAATAATCAGTTAAGTTCTCCTTTAATTAAGAAAAAGAGTAATAAAGAAAATTCATTTTCTGTTAAAAAAATTATATTACAAATTATTTTTTCAAATATTGATAAATTAACTCTTGTTTCAATGTATTTTGTGGCAAATCAATTTGTTAATTTTACCCATTTAATTTTAGTATTTCTTTTTATTTTTCAATTATTATCTCCAAAGAAATTTGAAAAGCTTTGTTTTTATATAATGATATTAATTGAAATTATTTTTGGAATTGAATATATAATTGATTTAATAAAAGTATTTTTTAAGACAGAAAAAAAAATAATAGAATTATTTGTTGCTTATAATGATATTGAAATATTTTTATTTTTAGCTATTTATTGTTTATACATTCAATATCAATTTATTAATTCTGAAGTTTATCAAAAATTATCAAGAGAAAAACAAGAAAAAGATAAATATCTTAAATTTGATAAAAAACAACAATCTTTATTAAAAAAAATATTTCATGTTATCAAAGATATTATTTTAGAATTATATATTTGGATTATTATTATTCTTTGTTTTATTTTATTATGTGCTTTTGAGATTAATATTCTTTTTTTAATAAAACTTATTATTTATTTATTTGTTTTATATGATTTTTTAGTTTCTATTCAAGAAAAGAAAAATTTAAATCGATTTGCAAATTTAATTTTTTTAATTTATTGTGCAATTAATACTTTAATAGTTTATTTCTATCAATTTTCCCAAATTGATACATGTAAAAATTTATTTGATAATTTTTACCAAAAAATATTCCCACAATTTATTTATGAAAATTTTACTCAAATTGGTTTAATAAAATATACTAAAAATTTACCTATTAAATTTTTACCTCATTTTGGTTTAAATTTTCTTTCTATTTTATTTTTAAGAGAAACAAAAAGAATAATAAACTTCAATGAAAAAAATAAATTAAAAAGAACAAAAGTAATAAAAGGTATAAAATTAATAGAACAAATAGAGGAAAATGAAAACGAAAAAAATGAAGAAGAAGAAGAAAAAGAAGAAATTCCAATTATTAAAAATGAAAAAAAAGAAAGAACAATAGTAATAGTAGAAAAAGAAATATTGCAAAAAAATATTCAATATTATATTTTTCAAATCCTAGTATTATTTACAAAATTTTATTTCTTATTTTTATTTTTAACAGTATGTATAATATTAACAAATTATGATATATCATTTGCAATGACAATTTATATAAGTATATTTGGAATATCATTTTTATGTTTATATAAAAAGAATATAAATCAATTAAGAAAGTTTATATTAAAAAAATCTTTTTTCCTTTCAAAATTAATAAGATATTCTCAAATTGAATTACCAAGTCATATAGAATCAAATAGATATTATCGTTCATTAATATTAAAAATATTATTAGCTTTTAGTGAAATATATATTTTATTAGTTTATTCTTATGGTACTTTTTATATGATACAACATAATTGTAATGAAGAAGGTCAAAATTGTAATAATCAACAATATAAAATTATAAGTGAAGAAAATGAAAAATTATTAAGTTCTATTTCCTATTTAATTGGTTTTTATATTAATTTAAGTAAATCTAATGTTTTAAATACTATTAAATTTCATTTAGTTCTTTCTTCTTTAATTTCTTTCGATGTTTATATTCAAAAATTACAAAATTATTCAGTTGATAAAGTATTAGAAATTAAAAAAACAATAAAAGATTTATATAAAGAAAAAAGAGAAATTAATCACAAATTAAAATTAAAAAATAAAAATATTTTTAATAAAATAGGAATAGAAATAAATAATCAAAATGAGAAAATAGAAGAAGAAGAAAATGATGAAGAAGAGTCTTTTGTTTCATCTGAAAGAGGAAGAACTTTATCATTAGCAATAAGAGATCATTTAAAAAATAATGATAAAGAAAAAGGTTTTCAAATATTAAAAGAAAAATTCAAAAAAATTTTCACAAGAGCAGCTCAAAGTAAATTAAAATTAAAATCTTCAAATAATACATATACATTAATAAAAGGTTTTAAAATAATAAGTGAAGAATTAATAATATTACTTTTATTATGTACAGCATTAACAAAAGCAAATATATTTTCATATATATATATGATAATATCAATTATATTTGTATTTAAAAAAAAAACAACATATCAATATTTTATTTTAATGAATTTTTTAGTATGTTCAATAATAATTCAAAGTATATTTTTTGTAACAAATATGACAGAAAAAACAGATCCACAACCAGATGAAGAAATATTAAAAAATATTAAAAAAAAAATAGGCTTTCCTTGGTTTGTTCCTTTATTTGATAAATTTAAAACTTTTATTAAGAAATATATAAATATTAAAGATGAATATTTAGAAAGTGATCATTGGGCTTTTCTTTTAGGTGTTGGAGTTGATAAAACTCAAATTTATTCTGTTTCTTTAGAATTTATTTTAACTGTTCTTATTTATATTTATTTAGATTTATTCGCTTATAGTATTTATCAAAATGTTGTTTCTACTGGGCAAAGAAGTGATGGAGTTGATAAAATTAATTATTATAATTTAAGTCAAAAAGAAAAAATTATTAATTGTATTAAAGGAATGGATGAAGATGATTATTATGATTATTATGATTGTATGAAAAGTACTTTTGATATTACTTTAGGAAGTGGGTTTGATAATTTTAAAAAAAAGTTTTTTATTTCTGATAAGGAAAATGAAAAAAATGAAGATGAAAATATAGAATTTAATAATAATAATGAAAATGAAATTAAAAATGAAAAACTAATTGAAGATGAAGAAGAAGAAGAAAAAAAGGATAATAATATATTAGAAAATATGCCTGAAAAAGATATGGAAGAGATTGATACAAATATAAAAATAAATAAAGAAACACAATTAAATTTAAATGATAAATCATTAGATGAAAATAATAATTTAGAAGAAATAAGTCCTTTAAAAGCAATATTATCAAAAACAAAAATAAATATAAAAAAACCAGAAAAATTTGATTGCTTTAAAAAAACAAGAACAATATTATATTTATCATTTCATAACTTTATAATAGTAATAATAATATTAATATCAATGATGGTAAGTGGTTTAATATCAGCAACATATTTTATATTTTCATTAGTATTTTTAATGGAATCATCGAATTTAATATTAGGAACATATTTTTCATATCCAAAAAAAATAAAAAAAACAATAAGAATATTAATATTATGTGATATATTAATTCAATTAGTAATTCAAAATCCAATAAGTGGAGAATTAAGAAAGATAAAAATATTTAAAAAAATAGAAAGAATAATAGGATTAAGTGAAATTATAAAATATGAAGAGAAAAATGTATTAATAAATCAAGAAGGATTAGTATTAATATTTGGAAAAGTAATAACATTGTTTTTAATAAATTTACAAGTGTTAATGTTTTCATCTCAAGATTTTCAAGAATTTTATTTGTCATATTTAATAACAAAAAAAGATAGAATAAAAAGAACTCAAATGATGAATGTATATATATTTAATAATAAAAGAATAGAAAAAATGAATGAAAATTTAGAAAGAAGAGTAAGAATGGAAAAATCAATGAATTCATTAGAAAAAACTTTAGAAGAGTGGAATCAAAAATTAGCTCATATTAATGATGAAAAACCAATAAATTTATTAGATTCAAAAAAAAAAGAAGATGATAATATTAGTGTTATGACTGGAGGAAGTTTAGTTGTTGATGAAAATATTGTTAGAGAAGAAATTAAAAATTACATTTTAAGTGGATTCTTAGTTAAAATTTTATTATTCTTACATAAACATTCTTCTAGTTATAACTCTATTGAAAAAGATAGAAGAATTTATTATGAAAGAGATATGATTCAAGGAAAAACTTTTACCAAATTATATTTAGAAGAATTAATTGATAATGAATTAAATAGTATTGATATGAGTTGTTATAAAAAAAAAGAAATTAAAATTATTAAAAAGATTTTAAGCGGTGAAAGGAAAAGAAAAGATGAAGAAAATGAAAATGAAAATTTAGAAGAAGAAAAAGAAGTTAATTTAGATAAACTTATTGGTAAATATGATGAAGATTATGAAATAGATAATATAAAGAAGAAAAAAAGAAAAGAATTAAAAAAAGAAGATGATAAAAAAAATAATAAAAAAAAAGAGAAAAAGGAGAAAGAAATAAAAATTGATTTTTCTTTAGAAAAATTTAAAAGAATAGATGATTTAAGAGAAGGAGAAATATATAAAAAATATTTAAAAAAAACAACATTAATAATAGCAATATTAAAAAATTTATTACATTTTTCTCAATTAAATTTTCATTATTTATGTTATTTAATGATGATAATAAATCATATGATTTCTTCATCTTTTTTAACATTAATATATCCAATTTCAGTTTTTTGTTTTGCTTTTAATCAATATCCAAGACCTTCAAAAAATTTTTGGAATTTTTGTTTATATACTTCAGTTTTTATTATTGTAATTAAATTTATTATTCAACTTGACATTCAATTAGATTTTATTTTAGATGATTTATTTAAATATAGAATTGGATTAATTAAATTTGAATCTACTTTTTCAAAAGATTTTTTCGAATATATTGTTTGTGATTCTTTAGTTATAATCTTTATTTCCATTGAAATTTATATTTTAATTAATCAAGGTTTGTGGTTAGAAAATGAATTAGATATTGAAAATATATATGAAGCTAATGAAAGAGTTATTAAAAGTAAAGATATTATTTTAAAAAATTATGAAGAAATTATTCAATTTAATCGTAAATATATTTATAGAAAAAATTATCATCCTGATTTAACTTCTCCAAATGGAATTTTTATTGAAAAAGAAAATGAAAACAAAAAAATTATAGAAGAAAATGAAAATGAAGATAATGAAGAAGAAAATGAAGAATTAGAAGAAGAAGAAAAAGAAGAAGAAAAAGAAAATGAAGAAGAAAAAGAAAATAAAAATGAAGAAAATAATAAAATTAAAAATGAAGGAATATCAAAATCATTTTATGCAAATTTATTCCCAAAAATAAGAAATGAAAAACCAGGACAAGATTTTTATGTATATTACACATCAATATATATGATAATAATAATATATGTTATTTTATTTTATACTGAAATGGAAAAAGATAAAACTTTTGGAGGAGTAATGGAACAAAATAATCAATTTAGTGGATATATGGTTATTGTTCTTTTAATTCATGTTATTTTTTTAATTTGTGATAGAATAATATATATTAGACAAAATAGAAATAATTTAAAATATAAATATGCTATTTATAATAAAGAAAATAATGAAGCTATTTCACAAAATGAATATGAAAATATTAAAAAAGAAATTATTAATAAATATATTGAAAATACTGAATTAGAAAATAATTTTAAAATTCCTTTGAATTATATTGAAACATTAAATGATAAATATAAAATAATAATTATTCAACATGAAGAAGAAAATAAACCACTTATATCTAAATTTATATTACAAGTAATAATGACATTATTTTCTCATATATTAATATTTTTCTATTTACCTTTCAAAGGAACATTTAATATGAGTGGAAGTTATTTTTGTGCGAGCAATTCCCTTGAAAATGATTTAATAAATTTAAAATCTCAATCTTCAAATTCTGATTCAGAAAATTCTTTAAAATGTAATAATTTCTTAGAAAATAATTACATGATAAGATTTTATATATTATATATAATATATCTTTCATTTTCATCTCTTCAAATTCAAAAAGGTTTATTAGACATGAAAAAAAAATCAATATTAAAAGCAGGAGATTCATCAATTAATTCAGGAATTTATAATGGATATAAAAACATTCCATTTTTATATGAAATTAAATTAGCAATTGATTGGACTTTCACTTCAACTTCTTTAGATTTTTTCCAATGGGCAAAATTTGAAAGTGTTTATGATACTATATATATCACAATGTGTTCAATGAATTTTTTCAAAACAAAACCAGTTGGATTAAAAGTTAAAAAAGTACAAAAAATAACATTAGGAGGAACAATTTGGGTTTCTTTAATATTATTATTAGTTTTACCATTATTAATTTTTAGTAATTTAAATCCAATAAATGAATTAAATAATGTTACAGGAGCAAAACATTCATTAAAAATATCATTTATAAAAGATAAAGTATATAATAATTATACTTTATTTGAAAATTCCCATGTAGAAGGAATAGAAAATATGTTTGATGAAAATGATACAGCAAAAAAACAATGGGAAGCTTTTAAATATGGTAATTCATATATTAGGAATTATCAACATAATCAAATTCAAATTATATATTTAAGTAATACAAGTGATCATGTTTGGGATATTGCAAATCCACATATTGAATCTATTATAGAAAGATTAAATAAATCTGAAGAAAATGATAAAATTGAATTATATTATGAATATAGTTTCCAAAGACCTAAACCTGCTGATAATAAAGAAAGTTCAAAACATGTTGAATATATATTATTAGATAAAGAAAAAAATATATCTAAAAATGATACTATTAAATTATTATTAGATTCTATTCAAAAATGTAAAATTTCAAATATTTCTTTAGATAAATTTTACTACCCTCATTTAAGATTATCATCAAATTCTCAAAAATTAATAAATATAAGTAAATCAGAAGATAAAATAGATATAATATTATCTTTTCATAAATGTAAAATATTAAATGAATCAAAAGATGATAAATTAAATATAAGTTACACAGAGAGTTATTTTCAATTATCAAAGAGTGAAAATTTTAAAAATATTACAAATCATTCTGGAATAGAATTTCATACTTTTAGTGATCAAATATCTTCAGTTTCAAGTTCTTATTCAGTTTTAACATTTTATCTTTCTTTTGTTTTATTAGCTGGAAATTATGTTAGAGGATTTTTACATGGTCAACCAGAAAAAATTATGTTAACTGAAATGCCTCAACCTGAACAATTAATTAATTTATGTGAAGGAATTAAAACTGCGAGATTTAGCTTTGATTTAGAAAAAGAAGAACATTTATATTATGTTTTAATTGAATTAATGAGATCGCCTGATTATTTAAAATTACTTACTAAATCTAGTTTACAACATTTTAAAGATAGGAAAGAAAATTTGAAAAAGAAAAAAAATGATTAAAATTCTTTTATTCATTTTGTTTGTTTTGTTTTTTTT
This sequence comes from Isotricha intestinalis, assembly GCA_023807065.1. Classification (NCBI taxonomy): domain Eukaryota; phylum Ciliophora; class Litostomatea; order Vestibuliferida; family Isotrichidae; genus Isotricha; species Isotricha intestinalis. Next base: position 51,132 of record JAJJLU010003506.1, read on the forward strand.
CATTATTATTTAATAGAAAGGAATTAATTATTAGAATAAATTAATAAATAAATTATTATTTTAATATTGTATTTTTGTAAAAAAAGAAAATAGATAAATGTTAAATTTTATCTTCATTTTTTTCCTTTGTATGAAAAAAGGGAAAATTAAATAAAAGGAATAATAATTAATAAAAACATTTAAATAAGGAATAGTTATAGTTTTAAATCTTCAAATAAAGGTAATTAAATAATTCTTATTATTTAATTCATCTTACTAAAATTAATAATAATCTTTATATTTAATAAATAAATTTTTTTTAGTAAACAATCACTCAAATTTATTTTTTCATATTTTATTTATATATATTTCAAAATAATATTGTTAATTATAGAAATATTATCAATTAATCTTTATTTATATTTATTACAGGAGTAAACAAAAATATAAATAATAAAATAAAAGAAATAATAATATAAACCTAAAATAATTATTCTTCTAAACATCTAAATAATTTAATAGCAAAAATATCTCTTTGAATAAAAGTACTATCATCTTTAATTTCTCTTTTTCTTAATAAATCAGCACTTTTAGGTCTTACTTTATTTCCATTTAATTTACAATCATTATTACAATTAATATAACTATTATTATCATTATTATCATATTTATCATATTTATCATAATTATCATTATTATAATTGTCATTATTATCATTATTATAATTATTATTATTATTATTTTCGTTACAATTTTCTTTCATTTTTTCAGACAAAAAATTTAAATTAATATTTAATAACATATCAAGCATTTCAGCAGAAAGAAGTTTTTTATGATAATTTTTATGAATAGAATGAAAAATAGATCTTAGATAATCAAAACTTTTTTTAGAAATAAATCTTTTATATTTATAAGTAAAAGTATTTTTATCAATAATAGAACAAGGAGAATCACTTAAAGAATCATCTTGAAAAAAAGAATCCAAAGGTTCTTCTTGAGAAAAGCTTTTATTCATATTTAAATATTTTTCAAATTTTTTACATTTTTTTTTTCCAATTTTTAATTTTTTATTATCAAAAAAAGAAGAAAGATATTTTGGTTTAATTATTTTAAAAGGAGAATTATTTTCAATTAAATATTGATGAGAATCATTATTTTTTATTTCTAAAGTAATTGTAAAATTTTGAAAATAATTTTCCATATATTCTTCTGTTGTTTGGGAATTGATTAAAGTTTTATTTTCTTTTTTTTTATTTTTTTCTTTTAATTCCTTATCACATAGTATTAATAAAAAATTTCTTGTATTATTTGCTTTTATTGATTCTTTATTTCTTTTTTTATTTTTTTGATTTAAGGAAATACTTTTTGAAATTAATTTCCCATTTCTCATTTAAAAAATAAGATTTTAATTTATTATGTAAATGCTCTTTCAAAAATATATAAATAATTTTTCTTTTTTTTCGTAAATTATATTAAAATAAAAATAATCTCTAATTTATTTAAAAATAATTTATAATAAATAAAAAAATTAAAAATGAATGTAATTGTTCTTTTAAATTAATAGCAATTAAAATATTATAATTAATGAGTTCAAATAAATTATATAAAAGGAATTTTTGAAAATTAAAAATAAAATTACAATAATATCTTTTTAGATTTTTTATTCAAATTGATTTGAATTATTTGAATTAATTCATATATAGGATTAATTTTGTTTAAAAAAAAGTTTTTAAATTATACTTATTTTAAATGGTATTATAATAATAAAAATTAATTTTGTTTTTATTTGAATTAAAATAATGTTAATCAGTAAAAGTAATAATATTTAAATTTTAATAGAAGAAAAATCTAAAATAAATGATTCTTTCTTTAAGATAGTTTATATAAATAAAAAAAATTATAAAAATAATATTTTTTTTCAATATAATTAAAAATAAATAAATAATGGGTTGTTCTCCTACTCAAAACGGAGAAGTAAAAATAATAATGAATAATATAGCGAAAGCAAGTCAAACAACAGATAAAGAAATTTTAATTCCTCAAGAAAATAATGATCCATTTTTATTTTACACAATATTAGAATTTATAAAGCAAAGTAAACATAGTTCAGTATATAAAGTAAGGCATAAAAAAAGCTTAGAAATAAGAATAATGAAAATATATAATGAATTAAATGAATCAAGTGTAACAAAAGATGACATAAAAAATCAAATAAATATATTAAAAACATTATCTCATCCTCATATTATAAAATTATATGAAGTATTTTATTTTTCCAATAAAATATATTTACTATATGAATATTTCCCAGATGGAAATTTATTTGATTATATATCAAACAATCAAAAATTAAATGAAAAAAAATCACGTCAAATAATATTTCAAATAATAAACGCTTTAAATTATTGTCATTTAAATAGAATAATATTATCAAATCTATCTCCTGAACATATAGTAATTCAAAATAAAACAAATAAAAATTGTTTATGGACAAAAATAATAGATTTTGGAGCATATAATTTAATGGAAAAAAAAGGAAATAATGAATGTAATGTTATAACATTAGGTTTTAAAAGATCTTCAAATTTATGTTGTATTCCTCCAGAAGATGATTTAAGTGAAAAAACAGATATTTGGTCTGTTGGAGTTATTATGTATTTTTTATTAACTGGTGATTATCCTTTTAAAGGAGAAAATTCTAATGAAATTAGAAAACAAATTAATAATTTTAATAGTAGAATTATTAATTTTGATAATAATAATTTTAAAGAAATTTCTGAAGATGCTTTAAATTTCTTAAAAAAATTATTAGAATTAAATCCTTTTAATAGACCTAGTTGTATTAATTTATTTGAAGAAAATTGGCTTAAAAATTTTAATGAACAAGAAGATAAAATTTTAACTTCAAATGCTTTTAAAAATGCTATTAAAAATGCGGAATATTATAAAAAAGATAATAAAATTAAAAATTGGTTAATTGGTTATATTATTCATCATTTAATTAAAATGGAAGATTTAGATTATTTAAGGAAATGTTTTTTAAGTTTGGATAAAAATTTCGATGGTAAAATTACTAAAGAAGAATTATTAATAGGATTAAAAAAAAATATGAATGATGAAGAAGCTGAAAAAAAAGTTAATATTATTTTTAATAATATTAAAAATGATGATGAAAATATTAATTATAATGATTTTATTAAAGGAACATTTAATATGAAAGAATTATTAAATGATAAAAATTTAAGTATTATTTTTAAATTAATTGATAAAGATAAAAAAGGAAAATTTAATAAAGATGAACTTAAAAATTTCTTTTTAAGTAATATACAAGATAAAGAAATACAAAATTTTTTAGATAATGAAAATAATAAAGATAAAGATATTTTTACTCAATTTATTGAGGAATTAGATATGAATGGAGATGGAAAATTAAATTTAAAAGAATTTAAACAATTAAAAAAAAAATATACATAAAAAGAATTTAATTACTTTATAAAAATTTTATTTAATTGATTACAATGAAATAAATAAAAGTTATAAAATAAACATAAATATAAATATAATATAAATATTGTTCACTTTTAGATTTATTTATGAAAAATTTATCAATTAATTTATTATATGATATCTTTAAAATTTTATTATATAAATTTATTATGAATATAAATTAAATATTTTCTATTTTAAAAATTGAAAAAATATAATTAAAAATGGGAGAACAAAATTGTAATTGTTCAGAAAAAAAACTTTAGTACATGGAATAATATATAATGAAGGATATGAAAATTATGCAAATAAACAAGAAAAAGAAGATAATGAAAAACTTAAAGAAACTTTTAAAAAAAGAATGAGTGATTAAAAAATAATTAAATATTTAAAAAAACAACAAAATTCAACTTTAGAAGTCATTAATGCAATAAAAGAAAATATTCTTCAACAAATAATATTAAAAATGAAATACAAATAATAATAACACTATTACTAATAATAACAATAATATTAATGAAAATATAGAAAATAAAAATAACAATAATATAACTAATAATCAATTAATAAAAAATAAATCATATAATTTTTATTAATCTGTTTATTTATGATAAGTAATTTAAAGATATCATTAACTGAATTATTCTTTAAAAAACTAAAAAGATAATTAATATTAATGGTAATTAACAACTAAAATATAGATTAAAAATAAATATGAAAATAAATAAAAATCGAATTTAAATTTTTCTTTAATATTTTAAATACATATAAATATTTATTAAATAAAGAAAGAAATATTTTTTTTTATTTGAAAAAATTAAAAATCTATATAATTATAATATTTGTAATATTATTAATTTTTTATTGTAAATTATACAAAAACTTATTTATGAGTTTAAATTAATTTCTAATGAATATTTTCCTCCATCCATAAAACCGAAAATTTCCATTAAAGTATCTTTTTTATTTTCTTTAAAAGTATTTAAATTATCTTCAAATCCTTTAATTATACTATAAAATATATCATTTGTTTTAAATCTAAATATATCTAGTTTAATAAAAGATAAATTAATTTCATTTAATCTATATTTTATTTTTTTACTATTAAAAAATCTTTTAACAATATCAGTAATTTTATTAAGATCTTTTCTATAATTAATAAAATCAACAATATTACAATTTAGAATAAATTTAATATTTGAATTTTCATTTAAATTATCTTGATTAAATTCTTTTATCATTGAAGTTATATCAATTAAATCAATATCATTTGAAAAAGTAATTTGAAGCATTTTTAAAGAAGAAGGAATTGAAGATTTAAAAAAAGTTAGAAATATATTTTTTGATATAACATCAATTGAAAAATCAATTGAAATTTCTAAATTTATTAATTTTGAATATTTCTCTCTATTTAATTTCAAATATTCAACTAATTCTTTAAATTCATTAATAGATAAATTTTCCAAGGATAAATTTTCTAATTTTTTAAATGGAAAATTGTTAAGAGAAATAAAATGAAATAAATTACAAATTGAGAATTTAAAAGTTTGAACCAAAGAATCAGAAAAGTCAATTTCTTTATCAGATAATTTTTTTAATTTAGATATAAAATTAATTGGAATATAAACATTATGTGCTCTTATTGTTAAATTTTTTAAAGTTTCTGAATATTGTGAAACTTGAATAATATTATAAATAAGAAGTATAATTTGAACAATAAATTCATCATATTTTAAAATTATTAAATAAGGAGAAATATCTAATTTGAAAGATTTTAAATTTGTAATATAAGTATTTAATCCAATTTTAAGATTTAAAAGATTTTCTTTGAATAAATCATATAAATATTTTGGTATTTTTTCTTCTAATAAAATAGGATTATGACTTTTATCATAAATTTGATAATCAATATATAAATCTTTAATATCATAATTTTTTTGTTTCATATTATTTAAATTTAAATAAGATTCATAATTAAATAATATTTTTCGAAAAGATAAAAATTTTCTAACTGGAAAAAGAGTTAAATCAATAAATTCAATACTTCTATGACTAAAAATTATATCATTAAAAGATTTAAATAATAAAGGATCTAAACAATTAAATTCACATCTTAAATCTTTTATTGAATTGATCAAAGAAATATTTTTAAATATTAAAGAACTTTCTTTTGGGTCAATATTTTTTTCATAAAATTTTTGAAAGATATAATTAATTTCATTTAAATAACTTTCATCTAAATTTATATGTAAAATTTCTAATTGACTTGCATCATTAATTATTTGAGATAAAATATAATTTACCAAAAAAATATTTTTATATTTTTCACCTAATTCATTAATTTTTCTTTCTATTATTTTATAAGGACTTTGATCAATATGATATATTTCATTTATTTTTTGAACATTTAAATCAATTTTAAAAGAATTTACTTTCCTGAAAAAAAATTGGAAAAAATGATATAATAAAAAAAAATATTCTACCTTTACTTCTTTATCAGTTTTTAAAGAAGAAATTGAAAAAATTATTGATTGAATAGATTGACATTTTTGTATATAAATATAAATTGAAGAATCCCAAATTTTTTTATCAGCAATTTCATTTATTTTATTAATTCTTAAAATATTAGATAAAATATAAGAATAATCTTTATTTTGATGAATTTGTTTTAAAATTTCAATAATTAATTCACATAATGATTTAACACAATTATAATCAATAATTAATGTATCATCATCAATAAAATTTAAATTACATTTTTGCTTTTCTTTATTAAAATCTTTGTGAATTATTTCATATAATTTTAAGATTTCTAAAGCATCTTCTTCTTTTGTAAAAATTTTTTCTTTTTTTCCTATTATTTTTTTATATAAATTCAATTTATATATTGAATAATTATTATCTAAAATATCAGAAAATGCCATTAATTTATCTTTTATTGTTGTTATCAAATCTGTTATTGATTTTGTTTCGATTTCTTTTGCAAGAATTTGAATTTTATTTTCTTTTTTGTTATAAGTTAAAATATTTGTTTGATCCATTAAATAAATATTTAAAAAAAAATAATAAATTTATATAAATTCTAAAGTGAAAAAACTATTATTTAAAGATAACTTATTATAAATTTCTTTTTTTAATATAAAAAATATATTTCCTGATTTAACTATTTACTTTTTATAATATAAATTGGAGCTCAAATTTTAATATAATATAATTTTCAAAGAATATATTAATTAAATTTTCTTGTTGATAATTCTTCCTTTGATTTATTAGTTAATACTCATATTTTAATTGTATTATTTTAAAAAATTAAACATTGATAAGGAAAAAGAGTTTTTAGTACATTTAATTAATAAATATCAATAATAGAAAATTTACAAAAAAAAATTAAAAATTTTTTACAAAATTAATCCTCTTTAATCATTAATATAACTTTTAGATTCATTAGTAGTTAAATCTTCTAATTTCTTTTCATAAGAAATGAATTCACACTTATATAAATCTTCTAAATCAATAATATTTTCTAAATTTCTTCTTCTATATAATAAAACATAAGCATCTTTATTAACAATTTCATTTAATTTAACTTCACTAACAATACTATCTTCAAATTTATACCACTTTTTAGTAATAATATTATAACAAATAGCATAATAATGACCATATCCAACTTTTCCTATATGATAAGCAACTGCAAATAAATCATAAGTCATATCATAATTATCTTTATTTTCTAAAACATATTTTGACATATCTAATCCTCTTATTGGGAAATCTACTTTTATTTCTAATTTTTGTTTATTATTAAATCTTTTTAAATGTATTATTAATATATGAGGACATATATTTATTTGAATTTTCTTCTTTGCTTTTTGATTTGTTTTACATTTTGTACAATAATATTCATTTGTTGAATCTAATTCTTCCCAATTCATAAAATAATTAAAACATTTTGATAAAGGAATTGATTGGGTTAAATTGTTTTTATGTATTGTGAAATTTAACTTATTAAAATTATTTAATTGAGCAAAAATACTTGATTTTCTACTTAAAGGAAAAGTAATCACTAAGGAAAAATCTTTATTCCAATTTTCATTTAATTCTTTTTGATTTTTGGTTAAATAATAATATGAATTATCTATTTTTAATCCTTTATTATTTAAAGGATATTTATCTATTAAATTTTGAAGTGTTATTTTATCCGAAAAAGGTAAAAGACAATTATGACAATCTATTTTATTACAAATAACACAAGGTTTATCCTTATTTTTCATTATATTTTTTATTCTTAATCTATAAGGATATTGATTTTTAATCTGAAAATCATAATTATCATTTTCATTATCAGTATCTAAATTATTAAAATTTTTATTAAAAGTATCTTGAGAACAAATTGTTTTAAAATATTCAAATATTTTATAATGTATTTCTTTACAATTTAATTTCTTATTTAAAAATATATTTCTAGGAAATATTATATTAATTGTATTTTTAACATCATAATTTTTATATGCTTTAATATAAACTAAAACTAAAATAAAATCTTTATTCATACCATGATTCATTTCATTATCAATTTTTCCAGTGTTTTTATTTTGATAATATGTTTTATTTTTTTCTTTATTTTCTTTAAAAAAATTTTCTTCATTTTCTTTATAATCTTCATCAAATAAATTTTCTATTTCTTCTTCTCTATTTTCAATTTCTTCTTTACAATCTTCATAATGATCAGTTTTATATTCTTTAATATTTTTATATTAAAAAAAATATTATTTTTACAATTATAAAAATCATTAGGACAATGTTGAATTAAAAAATAAGGTGTACTATTATCTTTTTCTTTATTATTTTTTTTTTTATAAGATAAAAGTTGTTTATAATTTAAAAAAAATTCTAAATTACCGTTAACATCCATTTTTTCAACCATAAAAGAAAAAGGATGAATATTAAATATTTTAGCAATTTTATTTCTTAAAGCCATAATAGTACAATCATTTCTAAATTCTAAAAAAATTTGAATAGGTGTAATAGATATATCATAAAAAATAAAATAACAAAGAATATTAAAAGAAACAGATTTATTAGTAACAGGTAAACTAATATTTAAAAAAGGTTCAAATTTAGTATTATCATATAAACAATCTTGATTAGGACATTTAATTAAACTATTAAATTGACCATAAAATAATTCAACTAATAAACTTTGATTTCTTCTTTTAAAATTATATAATTCTTCTAAGCTTTTATCTTCTTTTTTAAAATCATCATCATTATTATTATTAATATAAGGTTTATTAATAACTTTATTTAAATCTTCATGTAATCCATCAATTAAAAAGGTTAAAAATTCTTGTGTATCTTGTTGATTATTATCAGAATACATTTCATTAATTTCTTCTAATTCTTTTTTAAATTTTGTTGGAACATAAGAATCTTCTTTTCCAAACCATAATTTATGAATTAATTTTGAATATGCTTCACTTAATTTACCATGTGAACCTATTGGATTTTTTTTATTTATATCTTTTTTATACTCGTTTCTTAAAAAATAATTTGTTAATTCCCAACAATTACTTAAACATTGAATTGCTGTGTTTAAAAAACATGTATTTCCCATATTTCGTAATCCTGATAATCCATGTTTGGAATTTATTAACTGGGAATATATTGTTTTTTCTTTTTCCATTTATTTATACTTTTTTTTTTTAAATATTTTTAATGTTTTTTTTTCTTTCTTTTTTTTAAATTTTTTTTATATTATTATATATTTTTTTTAAGTTTATATTGAATTAAAATATTATTTTTCTTTTTTAATTTTATTTTATTTATTTTATCTTTTGAAAGAATTATTATATATAAAAATTTTGTGTTAATTAATTATTAGATTGATATAATTTAGATTAATTATATAATATGGAAAATAAGATTATAATTAATTTTTTAATTTAAATAAAGTTTGAAATCTTACTTTTTTCTTACAAAGAGGACATTCCATTTTTTCAAAAATCCATTGTGCCCAACATTCATTACAAAGAATATGATTACATTTAGAAATTGAAAAATTTTCATTTCCTTCTTTAAAACATATAGGACAATAAAAATTTCCTTTTTTTTCAATAGAAAATAAATTATTATTTAATTTATTTACAATTTCATTAATTTTATCATTTTCTTTATTTATTTCATTGTTAATTGTATTATTTTCATTATTTTGAATTATTATATTTTCTTTTTTAAATTGATTTTCAATATTTAATTCTTTATTTTTTAATTCTTTACTTGAACTTTCTCTTTTTTTTTTTAAATTATCATTTAATTTATTATTTAATTCTAACTCATTATTATTAAAATATATATATTCACTTTCATAATTATTTTTATTTTGTAATTTTTTTGCTTCTGAAAATTTTGTACTATCTGTATTTAAATGTTTGTTTTGAATTAATTCTTGAATATCTAATATATTTTCATTTGAAATCATTATTTCTTGAATTCCTTTTTTTTTCTTTAAATTTTCAAAAATTGATTTTTCATTATAAATATAAGGAGCTTTTCTTTTTTCATTTTTTTGTAGTTTTAATTCTTTATAATTAATAAAACCATTATTATTATTTATAATATTTTTATAATTATTTTTCTTTTTATTAGTAAGACTATAATTATTATTAAACAATACTTCATCATTAATATTATTATTTTTCTTATTATTTCCCATATTAAACAATTCCAAAAAATTATTTTCTTTTTCATTTTCATTTTCATTAACCCCAGTTTTTAAATTTTCTATTTCGAACTGATTGAAAAATTTTTTAACATCATTAAAATAATTTAAATTATCAATATTAACAACATCACAAATATTTTTCATCCATCTAGAAAAAAAGCATTTAATATTATTATAATCAAATGAACAATCAATACAAATCATCATACCAAAATCAAATTTATTACTAAGAATTCTTCCTAAACTTTGATTAACAGCTTGAATAGCATTAATTGTATACCAAGTATCTCCTGAAATATGTTTAATTGTTAAATTTTCTTTAAATAAATTATTTAAAAATTTCATTTTTAATTGAATTCTATCTTCGAAATAATTTGCATAAGGTATTCCTATACAAATAACTATTCTTACATAATCATTTTTAAAATCTAAACCTTCTAATATATTACTTCTTATTACAGATAATATTATTGAATTTTTATTATTATTTGACATAAAATCTAATATTATATTTTTATTTATTTTATTGTCTAAATATACTTTCTTATAATATGATATTTTTGATATTAATCCTTCAGAAAACCAAATTGAATAACATTTATTTAAAAAATTAAATGTTGGAAAAAATATTAATATTCCTTCTTTTTCAAGAGATTTTACATAATTATATATTATTTTTCCTAATGATTTTATCATTGTTAAATTTGTTCTATTTGTATTATCAAATTTAAATTCTACTCTTTTGTTATTTAAATTTTCTGATTTTATTATATGAAACTTTAAATGTGATTTATCAATAATATGTTCATTTTCTAATTTAATTGGAATTGAAGTTTTTAAACTGAATTCTAAATTTTCAATTGGACATAAAGTATCAGAAGTTAAAATAATATTATATGGAAATTCCTTTAATATTTTATTAAATCCAAATCCAGAATCAAAACATAATAATTTTAAAAATCTAGTTTTAACTTTATAATTATTTGGTAATTCAATTTCTCCATCATAAACATAAAAAATAAAAGATTTTAAATCTTCTAAATTGAAATATAAATGTTTAATTAATTCCAAAGCTCTTATATATGGAGTTAATAAACTTTCTTCATTATATATTTCTAAATATTCTTCTTTTAAAAAATATAAAAAATTATAATGTCTATCTAAATTTTCAGGAGTTAAAAATTCATTATTTGAAAATGTATTTATTCCTTTTCCAAACATTTCATCAATAGTAATTATATTATCATTTTTAAAATTATTATTTAAATCCATAAATAAACTAAAAAATTCTTTGTTTTCCAAAATTTTTCCTTTTCTAGGATAATTATCTCCAATTAAAACATGATTAATATTTTCAATATTATCTTTAATATGATTTAAAATATTAATTTCATCTAAAAGATTTTTTACAGGAAAATACTCAAATTTTTTATTTTTTATAGATTTACCTTCTTCACTTTTTTTAACATTAATAATATCTTTTAATTCATTAATCATACTATCAAAATAATAAGTAATTAATTCAATAGAAAAACTATTTTCAAGAAAATTTTCAATATTATGAGCTTCATCAATAATTAAAATAGTATTTTGTATACTTATATTTAAACTATCTTTAATTTCTTTATCAATAATATAATTAAATGGTAAAAAGGTAATATCACTTTTATTATTTTTATCTCCTTCAAAATGAAAAGGACAAAAATTTTGAGATAAACCAATTTTACATAATTCTTCCAAATCAATATTATTTAAAGATAAAATAGGAATTTTATTAGTATTATTATAATAAATACATTTTTTCTTATTTCTTTTACAAATAGTATTTAAAGAATTATTAGATTTCGCAAAATTTTTATAAGATAAATTTAAACAAGATTCATTTCTTGAAGATAAAATACAAGTGATAGGTAAATAAATAGTTTTTTTTAATTCTTGAATAACATTTGAAATTTGACTATGAGTTCTTGAAGAATAATAAATTTTAAATTTAATATTTTTTACTTCTCTCATAAATTTAATCCAAGCTAAACAAGCACATAATAAACATAATGTTTTTCCTGTCCCTTTTGGTGATTCTAATGCTGCAATTGATTTATTATTATTTAAAGATTCTATTATTTTATTCATGTAATTTATTTGAATTTCATATGGTTTATATGGGAAATATATTTCTATTCCTTGAATATTTATTATTGTTTGAGTTGATATTCTTGATTTATCTATTTCAAGTTTTTCTTCAAGTTCTATTAATTCTGTATATTTATTTTGATATTTTTTCGAGGAAAATATTTTATCTTCAAACATATTTTTTTAGGTTTTTGTTTTTTTTAATTTGCGGTATTTGTTTATTTAAATTATTTTTTATGTTTTAAAATTTTATTTTTTAAATTAATTGATAAAATAAAAAAAATTTCTATGTTTTAAATAAATTTCATATATAATAATATATTTATAAAAAGTACATAAAATAAAAATAAAATATTTGTTTTTGTTTAATAACAAAACATAACTAATTTGAATATTTTATAATAATATACCATATAAAATGGATAAACAAAATAAAATGTTTTCAAATTATAAAATAATATCAATGAATCAAATAACATAAATATACATAAAATTCAATAAATTAAAGTCAAAAAAAAATAAATTTTTTAAGGGAAAAAAGCAGGAGCGGTCAATTTAGTAGTAAAATTATTCCAAAATTCATCGTATTCTCTTTTATCCTTTTCATATTTTAATTTCTTTTCATTTTCTTCATCCATTTCTTTTTGCAATTCTAAATCTCTATTTTCTTTAATTTGTTTAGCAATATCAAATGCATCTTTAGTATTAATTCTTTTATTAAAATCTTTTTCAAGCATTTTTTCAATTAAACTTCTTAATTGAAAATCTTCAATATAAGAAAAATCAATATTTTTAAATTTAATATTATCTTCAATACTACTTTTACTTTCTCCTTTAAAAACTTCACATCCAGTAATCATATTAAATAAAATAACTCCAGAAGACCAAATATCAGTTTTTTCATTGTATCCACATTTATTAATCATTTCAGGAGAACAATATTGAATAGTTCCTAAAAATTCATTTAATAATTCATTATCTTTTGGAATATAAGTTGCAAAACCAAAATCAATTAATTTAATAACAGGATTATTAAATTGATCTATTGTAATCATAAAATTTTCTGGTTTTAAATCTCTATGAATTATTCTTTTTTCATTATGTAAATAATTTAAACAATCTAATATTTGAACTAATAAATTTATACATAAATCTAAAGGTAAATGTCCTAAAGGAGAATTAATAATAAAATCAAATAAATCTCCTCCTTCTCCTAATTCCATAACAAAACTTATTGTTTTTAAATCTTCATAAACATCATAATATTTAATTATATTATTATGTTTTAATTTTGAAAATTCAGCTTCTTTAATAATATCATTTATATTTTTTATATTTGATTTATTTATTCTTTTTATTGCAAATTTACCTAATGAATTTTCCCCTATACATACTATTCCACTTGCTCCTTGACCTAATATTTCTGAAGATATTTTATAATATTTATTTATATCATCTCTTTTTGATAAATTTTCGGGAAGAAGAAATTCTGATTTTTCACTTTCTTTATTTTTTTTTTCCGGAGATAATGCTATTCCATGTTTTTTACTTTTTAATGACTTTTTATTTATTTTTCTTGTTTTTTTATTTGTTGATGAATTACATACTCCCATTTTTTTTGTTGTTGTTTTTTATTTTTTTTTTGTTATGTCATTTATTATTTTTTGTATCATTTTAAGAATAATCATTTATGTTTGAAAAAAATTATAGTAAAATTTTAAACTAATATTTTAAAATATATTATTTAATTAATTCGTTAAAATTATATTTTAATTAAATAAATTTTAAATTAAAGTAAAAATTTATAAGTGAAAAATGCATTCAACTTTTTTATGCAAGAAACATAATTTAAAAGAGAGAAAAAATTTAGAAGATTTCAAATTTCGGGAAAATAATTTAACAGAAAAAAAAAGAAAAATAGAAATAAATTCTCCTTTAATTCAATCTCCAAATATATTTCCAACTGAAAAAAAAAAAGAATATGATAATTCATATTTTATTAAAAAATATGATGATAATAATAATAAAACTTTACTTCAAATTTTTCAAAATAATTATTTTAATTCAGATTCCCTTTATCCAAATTCTTTAGAAAAAACTTTTTCAAAAATCTTTAATAATTATCCTTTAGTAAATAGTGATAATCAAAGTCCTATTTTCAAATTAAATTCAATTAATGAATTTGAAAAGGAAAAATATAATTTAAATTTAATATCTGATTTTGATGAATTAAACAAAAATAATATTTCCAATCATAAAAAAAAAGAAGAAAACATAAACTCAATAAATATAAAAAATAATATTTCAAAAAAACAAATAAAAAAAAGAAAAAATATTCAAAATTCGAATCATAGAAAATTAAAAGAAAGGTTATCAATTAAAAAAGAAAAAATAATAAAAGAAATAAAAAAAGAAAAGTCAAAAGAAAAAATATTTGAAATATTAAAAATATATGATAAACAAGAATATGAAAAAGGAATAGAAATAAATAAAATAAAAGGAAGTTTTCCAATAGAATTTCAAAAACAAATATTTTATAAAAATATATTAAAAATAATGTCAAATTATAATTTAAAAGAAACATATAAAAAAGAAATATTAAAAAATAAAAAAAATTTAGTAGAACAAACAAATAAATTATTAAATTTAAATAACATAAATTTCCATTTAATAAAACAAGTTTTAAAAAAGAAAAAAATAAGATCACGTCATCATTATATAATTTATACTTCTCAAGCAAAAAAATTTTGTATAGATTTAATTAAAAAATATAAATGGAATCCAGAAATAATTTCTTTAATTTGTGAAGTACCTTCTAAAAATATTAAAAGATGGTTAAAATTCGGTTATATAAGAAAAAAAGGAGGAGGAAGAAAAAGCAAAAATCCAAATTTAGAAACTAATTTAATTAATTGGATTAAT